>KE525262.1:1112460-1139367 GCA_000441895.2 Anopheles sinensis | reverse complement strand
GTTGCTTACTTTCCTCCCGACGACGAAATGTTGGCAATTGAGAGCCGGGATGCGTGTTACAAAGCGCGCTCCGCGAGTGCAAACAATCGGCAAAGTTTTATTTCATTTTATTTTATCTTTACTCCATCAGTTCCCCACCCCGCAAAGTAAATATGCTCTCGGAGACGAAATTCCCGAAGCCCGGCAAATTAAAATTAGCATTGCAAAACGGTTATCATGTCGCGCTCGTCCTGTGGCGTTTTTCTTGAGTGCAGTCGGTAAAAGTGTTTGTCCTCTAAATGGTAGAGCTAGTTCTGCTGTAGGTTGCGAAGTTGTAGGATTTTATTTACAACGTGCTACACAACAGAGCGGTACTTGATAATTCAAATCTCCCGATTTTTAGCCCAGATTCAGCGAAAGCATTCATTCCACCAGTAGGAGCATGGATTCGAGTGGGAGGATAAAAACCACACTGACACTTTCTCCACCCAGCTTTTTCCTTCTCTAGGTGGGAGAAAGCTTAGCCACTTTCGTGGAGCACCACTTCGAAAAAGTAGGAGGAGAATAACATCGCCATTCGGAACCTCCTACTAGTTCATGCTTTAATGCAGCTCGCTTATCTTTCTTTTTGCGATTTCTCATTCGCAATAGACAAACGCGAAGTGAAAGATTTATGATGTTGCTCACGATATAACGAAACATAAATTAACATCCAAGGTCAATTTACAAAATATTTTACTAACGTTTACTTAATATTATCAACAATTACACTAAACTCATCCATCAACCAGCATACACTTGCTTATTTTGTTCTCAAAAATACATGCACTGAATAAAATCGTACCACATACGAACAGACAGAAAACTAATTTACGAACATTTAACCGACTCTTCCGGTTCGGATGGAAATATACGCTTCCAGCAATCTCCCGATGGTTCGATTGAATTTAAATTTAATTCAAATTATACGAAAACAAAGCATCAGACGATAAAGAAACGGGGGGAGAGAACTCAATCAATCTTTAACTGGAAGCACTTCAATTTTTCCAATAAATGTAGTTCGTGTTCTTATTAACAAAAGAATTCTTTTCTTAAATTTAAACTTCAATAGGAAAATTGTCACCATGACTGAAGAACTACAGACCCAGCAACAGCCACAACCGGCCACGGTTCAACCACAACCAAAACAACGGCTGGGACCGCAAGACTATCGCAATTCGGAACTAGTGACGAAATTAATGGCCGCTAATCCACCCTACTTGTACTCACCGGCCGTTGGACCGCACAATTTCTTCTTTAGCGAAATGCTACGGTCCCTTGTGGCCAACAAACGCAATGAGAGCCTCCGCAATGCCTCCGAACAGCTTCATCATCACCAGCAACATCATCAGCAGCAGCAACAGCTTCAGCAGGCGGCACAGCACCCCGGCCAAGTACCGAATCATCTGGCTTTGCAGGCCGCAACGACGCGTAGACCTCGCAAGCGATCCTGGAGTCAACATCGCTACTATCCGGAAGCCTTGAAGGAAGGCAAAGAATCGGAGGAAAGGCGCCCAACGCAGCCGGAAAAACCACTCGAGTTAACAAACAAGCTGTCCGCCTTCAGCCGAAGCATTTCATCGTCTGCTGCTGCTTCCTCAACGCAAAAATACCCGGAAAACGACCTTCCCGAAAGGTTCAAAGCACCATCTTATCACGATCGCAAACCGGAAGAATCGAAGACCTCGCTCGGAGCGGACAAAGCCTCCATGAATAATGCCAACCTCATTCCGGAACCTTCGACGGCTTCGATGCCGCCGTCCGATTTGATCCTCCCACCTCCGCCACCCGTTTGGTACCCTCCACTCTATCCCCCGTACGGCATCGATCCTTTGCATTTCTTCATCGATCTTCGCGTTTCGGGTCACATCTACGATCGCAAAAAGGACTCGAACTCTCCAGGATCGGAGGAATCGTCACTGTCGGTGAAACGTGAACACTCAAAACTGATCGGAACGGGCGCCGATCGGCAAGGGTCGGCTTTTAGCGTTCCGAAGCCAAGGGACTCTTCAACCGGAAGTAAGCCATCCGGCACCGGATCAGCCATAAATCTGGCCGCATCACTAGAGGAAGGTGGTGGATCTTCGGGGGAAGTCGTCGAAGCGTCCGATCAACCATCGCCTGCTATGGGATCGCTGTTTTTGGGGGACTTTGCCGACCACAAGATGGATTCGATCAAGAACACAAACTATGTGCTGCAGAATCTGCCACGAATCTACGGAGACTTGAACGGTAACCACAAGATGGTGGATCGATGTGCTGGAGACGATGATATGAATGGAAACTTAAGCGATGAACATGAACAGGATCAGGACAGCAAGTCCGTTGAGTCGGTCGAAGATTTGGTTGGTGATGAAAATAAATACAAGGACATTGATTTGAACGTAATTTCCGACGAGGAATCGATTGCTGTTGACGAAAATTAGCTATAGAGAGAGTGATTGCTGTTGCATAATGCTAAAAATTGAACAGTTCCGCTTTTATCTCGTTCGCTTGTAGCAGAGAACATTTGTGTTAATTTCTAAGAATAAATCAATAAATGGAATGTAACCTACGAAGTGTATATGAAAACAAATTTCCACGTAGTTTTATTTTCTAGGAAATAACTTCAAACCAAATGAAAACTACCAGGCAACTCCATTAACTTTTCTTTTGAATCAACATTCGTTAACGAATATCACATTCCTAAAACAAAAAACCGGGTAACGGCTCTGCACGGTAGCATGAAAGAGACAACTGTATGCTCCACCGAAGAGAGGAGGTTTGGAGTCGTCAACATTGCACAGTAAACGCAGTCAAGTAAGGGGAGGCAAGCATGTCACCTGTATGTAGGAAAATTCAAAACAAATCGACTGAATGCTTGCGGCAAAAAATAGTGCAGCTCAAACTACGCTTGCTTTCTTCGTACCTTCTTGTTCGCGCTGGCGGCAGTCAGAGTTTACACGCGAAACTCATAGCAACGGGTTGGACGCAACTACTCCGTAACTACCCTGCTTCGCCCGTGACGCAGAACGCGCGTTTTCTGTGCAATTCTGGGAAACCATCAGCCCGACGATTAGCGATTAGCATTCCAAGGGTAGAGCAGCGAAGTATGTCGACGAAAGAAAAGCGGCCATTTACGGCACAATTTCCCCGAGAACCCAAAAATGGTGATGAAATTCTAATACGCGGCAGGCTGGAAGAAGGCGCCCGCAAGTAAGTGAACACTTGTTTTTTGGCCGGAGCGTTATTCTGATTTATTGTGTGCATCGCCTAATACATTATTACGTCACGGGGATTAGGTTTTCGGTGAATTTCTGTCTGCCGCGACCCGCGGGTATTTCGGATCATCAATCTCCGCCGTACATTGCGTACCACTTTAAGACGATGTACCACGAAGACGGCAGAAGCCAGGTGGTGCTTAACTGGAAAAACGTGAACTGGCAGAACGAGGAAATACTGGAAAACATTTGGCACACGGACCGGAGCAAAGTTTTCACTGTGATATTCCGTCTGCACGAGGATAAGATAAAAGTATTTGTCGACTGCATCGATCACCTGCCGGACTACGAGTTTCTGCTGCAGCTGCCGTTGGATCAAATCCGCACGATTGAGCTATGGGACGATGTGGTCGTCGAGGAGATTTCATTCCGCTACGATAACAATACATGTGAGTTTCAGTTTCAAAACTGTTAGACGGTATAAACTACTTAAAAATTATCTAAAGTTAAAAACAAAACCATTAGCCCGTAATGATAGTCGGAATTCGGTGAAAAGTAATAAATGTTTTTAACTTTTCGGTTCTATTTTTGCTAATCCTTAAATGCATAAACATTGGAAAACTTTGCTATCATATTTCCACAATTTTAAACTAAATTTCTTGTTGCTTTCTAATTTATTTCTAATCAGATGAAAGTGGTAGAAAGTAGTTACATAGGGAGAGAATTTCGTAGATTTCTCTACGGCAACATTTGTAGAATCGCGAGAAATCTTTTCAATAACTTAATGCATAGATTCGCCATGGTTTTGTTTGTTTTCTAGCTGGGCTCAAGTAACAACGTTTCTACTATTAAAATTAATTTTGTTTTTTTTTTCAGTTTGTTAATCCAGCGAAGAAGATAATGCACCACTGCCTCGCTGCATACGCGTGTTTTGGGATCACTAATGGCCCATCCACCAACCGAATGCTTTTCCTTCGGTCACGCATCGCTCGTTCTCTAGTCTTCGAATTTTTACCAGTATTTCTATTCTACCAAATGTGCACCTGCCATACTTGCACCGATGCGAGGAAGGAGCTAAGCCTCGATGAGATCACTATTTGCACCGTACGGCGAATTCCTCCGAGACCACTTGAACGTTATCGTCGGCGCACAACAATCGGCACAAATGGGGATACCACGGTGCTGTGGTGCTAGTAAACATTAAGTATTGTAAACTCCTCCGATCCGGTTCACACATCGATTCGGTATTATCAGCTGCAATCAGCAAAAACGCTCGTCACACGCTTAGCTTGTTTGTGTCAGAAGGTAGCAGAACCAATCATAACTTAATAAAATGTAATGTACTGTTAACGGTCAGTGCCTTAAAAACGTTTGTTTTCTTTTACTACAACCATTGTTTTTATTTGTTCATTCGAAAAACAAAATGTAACTAAACAAATACTACACAACATTGGATGTTTCCAACTCTACGTTAATTCTTTCGTTATACACTATTTTTTCTTAATGTTTTGTGTGAGTGGAAACTTCTGTTTAGTTATTCTGTTGTGTTTATTTCCATTCCAACATGAAATAGCGTGTTCAGAAAAACTGTTCCAGCAGATCACGATAATAATCCGTTTGCTTGTGCTCTACCATTCGTCGGTGGAGGGAAAACATTACGGGACAATCCAAAGAATTACAAGACGTTTCAAAAGAACGTTGGCAACATGATCGACACATCTAACGGGCGGAGAAAGAAAGAAAAATCGTAAAACAAGTGGTCTCAACTCACATTTCAACCAGGTCAGCAGTACTTACCTTTTCCGTAAGTTCCAATTTCCGTTCCAATTTGCTCATTTTGTTCATCACGTGTAGGAGCGCGTACTGAGGTCTTTGTTGGCATTCCTTGCATACGCCATGCGTGGTTTGTCTTCCGCAGTCCACAATGCAACTCGTGGTGGAGAAATACTGTGAGATCGTACTCTTTTTCGGCACGGCCAGCTCGGTAGAGGTTCCCCTACCCATTAATTTCTGCCCAAGCGCTCCCCCGGTGTTGTGCAGCATCAAACTTTTCCGTGGCAAATCGTTATACCACTGGTGGACGTCGGCTCCGATCAGTAGAAGGCAACGGTTGAGTGGCGGAATGATGGCTTTCGATATGTAATAATTGGCATTGATTTTGAGGCCTTCGTCCGCGAGCACTTCGTCCGGACTTCGCACGAGACGAATGAGTGGAACAAGTGGTGGTCCGTTGATGATGACGTATGGCACCCGTTGACCTCTGCGAGGTTCTTTACGTGGATCTGTGAGTTTCCATTTCCTGCCGTAAGAGATTCGACATAAGAGATTTCATTCTAAAATTGAAATTTAACTACCTAAAGTTAGTACGCACCTCGTTAGTTCGAGTGCCGGAACGCAAGCACCCGGTTTGTAGCCGTCCTCCCCTCGAAATTCTTTTGCAAAGATAAAGTCCTGCAGATTTACGCGGCCTTCCAAAATTTTCGTAAACTGCCTACACGTGTACTGCTTCACCTTCGACACGTCGCACGTCTCGAAGAGTATTCGCAAGACCTTCTCGAGCATCTTTGCCACCACCGGACAACCGTCTCGCCGGACGGTTTCGATGCCCTTCGCTTCGTATGTTGGCTTTTCTTGATCCGCCGTTTCGTACATGTATCCCACGTAACGTTTTTTGGTCTGTGGAAAAATAATAAAATCAATTATCAGTTTTACACTCGAGATAGAAGACACGTGTCCGATTAGGGTAGACATCGCATCCGTTGGCCAACATCCATATAAAAACAACCTTCCTTTCAAGGGAAGTGTTTGTTTCACTTCAATCCCGGAGACGCCATGAAGTTAGTTCTTATTATTTCACTAGTGAGCATTGCATCGTCAGTTCACGCGAAGCGAGGCCGTATCATTGATGGCACCTTTGCGGAGTTGCACGAGTTCCCGTATCAAGTTTCGTTACAGTGGAACTTTAACAATGGCTCCCACACAAAACACTTTTGCTCGGGATCGATCTTAAATCGAAAATGGATCCTTACCGCGGCCCACTGCAAGGACAAGCTTTCCGACGATGGATGGATCGAGGTCGTGGCCGGAGTCAACAACGTCATCGACGAAGAACCAAGTGCGCAACGTCGGAATGTGTCTCGTTTCATACAGCACGAGAAGTACAATGAAATGAATGTTAAGAACGATATTGCTGTGGTAAGTTGCGACTTAGAAGAACGAGTTTACAATCCCTATTAAACCTTCCATTTGTCAGATTCTTCTTTCCAGTCCACTGACGTTGAACAATGAAACATCTACAATAAAACTGGCTCCAAAAGATGCGGTCATATCTCAGGCAAACGGAAAACTGGCTGGTTGGGGTTCGATCTCCAAAAACATGACCAACATTTTCCCAGATGAGTTGCGGGTAATATGTTTGTGGTTTACAACAACAAGTTGACCCTTTCTCAAAAGGTTTCCATTCCTTTTAAACAGAAAATTACTCTTCCTCTGCGCACGTTGGAGGAATGCACGGACAAGTGGAATACTGTGGAAAGATCACAGATTTGTGGTGGCGGTTATCGTAATGTGACCGGCTGTACGGCAGACTCTGGAGGACCGCTGACGGTCGTGCAAGACGATGGAGACCGCGTGCAGATTGGCGTTCTTTCGTACGGCGAAAAACCATGCCTTGCTCGGAACCCGATCGTTTTCTCGAGCGTTATGTACTTTCACGACTGGATCCAACATACCATAAAATTCAAGCAATTCAAATGGTTCCCTTGAAAGGGGACTGCAAGTTTGTAATAAAGAACCGACTGCGAACACCTACTTAGTTTTCGTTTACTTACTTGTAGTATCGATGGTTGGTAGACCTTTTCCAGCTTCAGTTTAACCGGAGGAGGATTGTCTTTGGTAACGGCTTCCGCAATCTCTTCGCCTATTCGAAACGCTTCCGCTTTGGTGCGTCCCGGGCAGAGCACAAACAGCGAGTCCGTATCTCCGTACACCACCTTCGCACCCCATCGTTCCGTCTCTTCGACGAGTTTGATAGCTCTTTCCAACGTTTCGCGTCCCTTCGCCACGACGCTGTCGCCAACCTCAACGCACGGCATCCGTCCGCTAAAGTTGGCCGCCGTGTAGCCGTACGTGACGTTGGCGATCAGCTTTAGACCGAGTTGGCGCGAGTGAAGCACCCGCTGCAGGACGTTGTTGGTTTTGTGCAGTTTCATCGACTTTTTCACCATAAGGCGCGTGTTGAGGATTTCACTCAACATCCGGGGGAGAACTCCTTCGCGGACACGCTTCTTCACGAACGCTATGCCGCACGGGGAGAACGTGATGAGGTTCTTCTCCAGCAGAGCCTCAAGCATCTTCGGTGGAATGCGCAGGTGGGAGGCCCCAAATTCAAATTCTTCCGTTGACCTGAAATGGGACGAACACATTAGACAAAGGACTTCTCATCGCTTGGAACATCGACATCGGGTTCGATGATTTACTTACTCAGCGAGATGTTCGATGCGACCGAGGCAGGTCGAAAAGCAGTAATTGTACGCAATGATCACGCTCGGATAGAGACTCTGGAAGTCGAGCACAATGATGGGATCGGCGTAGAAGCGCGAGTTTGGTTCCATGATCAGCGGCAGATACTCCGGGGCCCGCATATGAGCCCGCTGTTGGATGGTGGGCGAAACGGACACGAAATTCCTCGGCTTCGCTATGCGCAGCATCATACTTTCGACGCGGAACTGCGAACCACGCGAAAGCACTTCGTAGAACTGAATGCCGAAAAGCTTGGCCAACTCAGCCGTGCGTCCGATCAGATCGAGCTGGTTGAGAATCTCAAAGTTCCCATTTACCCGCTCGAGGTAGTAATCCAGCACGATCCAGCAGCTGTACGGTTTGTTCCACAGCCGTGTCAACTGCCGATACGAATGGCACGGAACTCGCCGGTGCAAAATGTGATAGACCACGTTCTCGAACGTGTACGAAGTTAATGCGATCTCGTGCCGCATCAAACGCCAGATGTCGAGCAGGATGCGACCCGCAATCTTCAAGCCCGCACTATAATCGTGCATCTCGAGTAGCTCTTGCTGTTCCTCCTCCGACACGTGCACCTTTTCCACGGTCGGAACGCGCGACAGCATCTTCATGAGATTCATTTCCAGCGCATAACCCCGCTCGATGATGTAGCCCCACGAGACACTCTCGATTTCGTAACCCGTGAAAATGTCCGGATCCCAGAAGGAAATGAGCAGTAGGAACTTTTCGTACAGTTCCCGCTCGCCGGAAACCGGCACGACGTCGGCCACGTACGGGGACTGGTTGTACTTGCGACCGATTTCAACGCCGGTCCCACAAAGATTCCGGTTCAAAATAACTCCACACACCGACGAAGCCTTCGGATGGTCAGGCGGGACGTCGTTGTGGATGCGATAGAATATGGCTGCGATCGGGTCCATGGTGGGATTCGGCCGCAAATCGCCCCTCGTTGGCACGTGTATTTCAACCGCCAGTACCGTAAGATAGTTGTACTGAATCGGTGCAAGCAGAACCAGAGAGGGGAGAGAGAGAAAACAACAAATGAGACAATTGGCCCAAATGATTCAAACACACAAAACAAATCCCAAACAAAAAGCTTCAAGACAAATGAGTGTAAACTTAACTATAAGATGTGTGCAACTAATGCGAAAGCGAGTAGTACGAAAGGAACAAGCACAACCTAAACAAAACCCAACAACCATAAAAGCGAACAAACAAACATAAACTTTAACACAAAAGCACAAACCCTCTAAACATTAAAGCACCTCCATTTCTTAAGCTATTTACTTTCTAATAAATGAAACTAAATTGCAACAGAATCGTTTATCAAAAGCCGGCTGACGTATGAACATCGAGAGATAATAAAAAACTCTCGGGTAAACCAGGTGTAAAATTGTATTTTCCCGTGTAAATACAGTTAATCCGTTTGTTCAAGAGAGGGTGGCTTTTTAGTGGCAAAGCAAAAGCGCATCCTTTAACCAGTTAAAAATTGAACGATCACTCGAAGTGTTTGAAAAATTATCTTCAACAACTGAGGATTAACGCTTTCCGTGGCACATGTCCGAAACTTCGAGTGGTACTTTAGCCGTGTGGGGAAGGAAGGAGTATAAATTATTCCACCCTGTCCCGCAAGAGGTCAGTTTAACGACTCGACTCAACCCGATTCGACTCGCAATCCCCACGCACACAATGGCTGGACAACCGCAACGCATCGCTATCCTTCTGTCCCTGCTGGCACTGGCCGCCGGTAAACCATCGCGGCGCATTGTCGGCGGAGAGGAGGCAAATCCGCACGAGTTCCCGTACCAGATCTCGCTGCAGTGGAACTTCAACATTGAGGGTCTACGCCAGCCACCGATGCATTTCTGCGGTGGTTCGTTGATTGCCGAGCGGTTCATCCTCACGGCCGGACATTGCGTGCCCAACTACTCTCCAGACGGATTTGTGGAGGCTGTGGCTGGCGCGCATGATTTCACGCAGTACGACGGAGCGGAACAACGACGCCGTGTGGTCGAGCGGTTCATTCACGAGGACTACGCTGGCGGCGTCAATCCCAACGACATTGCCGTGTTCCGCGTGGACCGTCCATTCGTCCTGAACCGAAACGTGCAGCTCATCAGCCTGCCAGTGGCTGGCGCGATTCCGACCGGGATGTGCACCATCAGTGGCTGGGGATCAACATCGTTCACGACGTCTCCCATCTATCCTGACATCCTTATGGTAAGCCTACCCTCCCGACCCCTTTAAACCCTGTCAGTGTGGATCTTCCCTAAACCGTTCGTTTGTTGTGCCTCCAGAAAACATCCATTCCCGTCATGGATCTCGACAAGTGCCGCAGCATCTACTTCGAGGAGGTGATCGAGGACAGCAACGTCTGCGCCGGCACGATCGAGGGAACGTCGAGCGTCTGCTCGGGAGATTCCGGTGGCCCACTCGTACAGACCACCGACGACGGCTCCTACGTCCAGGTCGGTACCGTCTCGTGGGGTGGCATTCCGTGCGGTGGTTGGAAAAAACCGGGGGTTTTCGTTCGCGTTTCGCACTTTATTGATTGGATCAATGACAAGGTAAACAACTAAAGTTACAGTATTCGGATTACAAACGACGAGCAAACAAACGACGTGCGAATAAATGATTCCAAACGATGAAGATTAAAATTGTCCGCGCTAGCGTCACGCGTTCTCTATTTCCTTTTATCGTTGTCTCCGAACTCTAAAATTCTCGCAACTGTGTGCACAATGAACATTTAAATTAACATTAAACACATATATAATTGTATATAGAACAAAAAACATTGTAGAAGAAGCCTGCTGACAAGCTTAACTCACCTCACAGCCAGGCTTCGCTTCCTGCAGGTTTTCGTAGTTCACTTTGAATCCGTACGCATTATCCTGTCCCGTGGCCGTCGATATGTTGGCGTTGCTTTGCTCGATCAGGTCGGACTGATCGGACGACCCCAAGACGCAAGGTTGTGAGGTCGTGGTGGTGGTGGTGGTGGAGGGACGTCCACATTCTTCGGTGCTGGTTTCTTGGTGGATGTTTCCTGTGAGGAAAATGGCCAAACAACAAACCGATGAATACACGATCCAAACAATCGGCCTACTAGTTTTCACTGACCCCGCGTTGTTCGGTGTATGTTTCTTCAATTTTTGATGAATTTATCATCTCTTCGTCAACGGAATCGATCACCTCAGCAGGCTGGGTTGCTGGTACTTCGATTTCGTCGCGATCCACTGAAAGTGCTCTTCCGGCAAGTTTGTGGCCTTTTCGGCGTGCGCTATAACCCGCCAACGTTGAACCAGCCTTTTTTGTGGTGTCTTCATCAACGTTTCCCGTAGACGCTCCGGTTTCTTGTGATGAGGAGGAACCGTAGGTATTCATTGTCATGATTTTTGTCACTAAAGCCTTCGTCGAATGCCCATTCGATGACGATTTGTTTTCGTCGTTTGTCAATAAAACGCTCAAATTGAGTGTAGACTCGGCATCTATTTTGGCCGATGCGGAAGAAAGTTGTTCCACATTTGTTCCACCATGCTCCATCGTCATGGTGGCTTCCGCCTTCTTAACCTTAACCGGGCTGTCAAGTTCAACCGCCTCCTGATCGTCTTTAGCGTTAGCGGGCGGATTCTCGATCTGTCGATTGCGAATTCTTTCGTCCAACCATGCATTCGCTTCGGCTCGATTTGGTGGACCATTCGGGTGAGTGATGATAACCGAGCGTTCCGACGCTAGCAACTCGTTCATTCGATCGGCGTTAGGACCGCTTACACCAACCGGACCCAACACTTCATCGATACTTTCTCCGTATGTCTGCTTGAGCACTTCATAACGAAGATGCTTCATCGATTGAGCACCGGTGACGGAGCTTTTAAACTCCTCCAGGTCGTTCAGGCTGCTTCCGGTGATATGCAGCACGGTGTGACCGACCTCCTTCTTTCCCGTAACGTCATTCGGATCGCTGTAAAACGGGGTGGCATTGACAACGGCGGGAATTTCGAATGATTCGATAGCGTGACGCGCCTGCTCGCGTGTCGGAGGGCAAACCGCCAACGCAATGCTTACCGGCTCGTTATTCGATTCGCTTTTGTCTTCCACGCTCCATGGCACCGTACGGCAACTATCGTCCGAGTCCGTACCGATGTCGTCCACATCGCAAATCATGGTTGTTTCGCAAAAGCTTTGAATATTTTTCGCATTCCCATCGTCTTCCTCATCTTCCACAGTTTGCGTCGGCTCGGGTTCTTTTCCACCCGCGCTCGTGCTGGCCTCCATCGGTTCCACCACGCCGTCGAGCTGGCTTCCGATCGGTACGGAGGTCGACTTTTTGGGGGTAACAACTAGATTGCACTCTAGAAGCTCTGGCGGGTCCATCAAAAGGTCGGTTGGGGTAACCTTCAGCACATCGTTGAAAGAGTCATCGTCGCAATCCAGGTGAATGGTGACCATTGGTTTGGTTGAAGATGAAGGGCCGGGTGCAATTTTCTTCGGCTGTGTTGCCTTTTCAACGCAATCATTTTCGGTTAAATCAACAACCATACATTCATCTTCATCGACATCAGTGGGATTAAAATCATCGTCATCAATAACGGTTACACTATCGCCCTTTTTGATGGAATTTTTAACATCTTTTGTGGGAACTGGTTCTTCTTCTTCGGTCTCCATTGCACGATCATCTTTTGCCGTTTCTGCAGGTTTGTTGGACACTTTATCGCCCACAACCGGTAAGGTCGAAGAACTTTCTTCAGTTACTCCAACCGTTTTACTTGTACTTTCCTTCTCACTGGAACCGTCAATATTTTTTGAGGGAATCGATTCATCCGGTTCCACTTCTTCGGTCGCCATTGCTGGATGATCTTTTCCGGTTTCTCCGGCTTTGTTGCACACCTCATCGTCCACAACCGGTAAGGTCGAAGGGCTTTCTTTAGTTCCTTCAACCGTTTTACTTGTACTATCGTTTACTCCAATCGCCTCTTGAGTATTTACCTCTGCACACGCTTCCACCGACCGACGAGTTGTCGGCGTTGATGATGTCAATGAGGAAAGTTGACTTTTGATCGCATTGCTGTCCATCATAGTAAGCGGTTTGATCAGCACCTTCGGAGAGAGACGAATGATGTTTTTGAATCGCTCCGAGAGGACCACCTCAATCTCCTGCTGTTCCTCCAGCTTCGCGCGTTTCGCCCTCGACGGTCCTTTGGGTGCTTTGATTGGATCCGTTTTGCGCACACGATTCGACTGTTGGGTCGAGGGTCCCTCCAAGGGATTAAAATTATTGCGCTTATCGTACTCGTACGCCGGCCGGTAGCGATCCGCGATGTATGTTCCCGGAGACTCTCGACCGGAACTTTTCTCCGTCTCGTAGGCACTAGGGTCCAATTTTGTTAAACTAAGGAACGAGTATTGATAAGTAGGGAAACAAGAAAGGGTTGTCTTCTACTTTGTATACTATGAAACTTACCAGACTCGCAAATTTTTTAACGGTGTTGAATGTTGCGACTTTTCAGCGCCAGCGAGAGGTTTTTTGTACAAAATCGACTTTTTAATAAGACTCAGTTTGGGAATTCTGCGGAAGAAAAGTGAGATATCAAACCATCAATATCATGGGATACTACCAGAGGAAAATATAAAGGTAACCTTACCTTATTTCGAATTTTTTCAAGGTATTCGGTGAAGAATCCTCAAACTGTTGCCTTATCATTTCGCCACGAGTTGCCTGCTCTTCGCCGGGCGGCGAGGGAGCAAACGTAACTTTACGCGGTGTAAGTGACTTTCTAGCCGTGGGCTGCGTCAAATCGATCCGAATTCGCTTTGCCAGCGTACTGATGTCCGGTGTGTGGTCGTTACTGCGACGATTTCTTTTCGGCGTCCGACTGGTCCTATCATCTCCACCATCCAGCTGCGGAATGCAACCTCCGACCAGCAGATCCTCATCGCCGCTATCGTTCAGATAACCCTCGAGGCTCTCGAGGTCCACATTTCGTGCGGACAGTTGCTTCTGTGTAAGATCCAGTAAAAACTCATCATCCGAGTCGAAGGAATTGTTCGGGGCATCTTCGGCACCATCGTTTTCGAGCTCTTGCATTAGACAAAGTGCCTCCAAATCGCCACGCAACGATGCATTTAGCCGCCGATTGCTTTGAGAAACGTTCAGGTCTCCCATGGTGGCGAGGACGGTTCGCTTATGTTCTACACTTTGCTGGGAAAGGGGAGCCAACAGGCAATCGTCTTCGAAGTTACGCTTTTCGTTCTCCTCGAGTTCACGCATTATTTCGAGCAAGTTGTAATCCTCCTCCCGCAACGATGCGTCGATGTTCTGCGACATGGATATAATTTTCTCCTCATCAATGTCTACCGAAGAATCGAAATGGTAGCTTATCTGAGATGCGTACAGACTCTCATTGCTGTGACCGTGACGGGCATGACCGTGGTCAACAATGCATGATGCATCCAGGGTCGACTCGCCTTCCGTGGCCTCCGATGGATAGGCCGATGGTACCTTTTGGTTACGATTCTGCTTAGTTCCTTCTTGCTCTTTCAATAGTTTTGCCGCTAGCATCGCTCGATAATATCGATCGCTTTCGGTTACAATATCCCTTCCCGAGCCATCGTCCTGTGAGAGATTCATTCTTTCTGGCTGTTCCAGCCCAAACAATCGCCGTCTGGTTTCTTCGTCCTTCCATATGGAGGCAATCCCGGGGTTCGCAAACTCACCCGTATCGTTCTCCTCCGGCTCACGATTGAGGATATCGGATGCCAGCGCGTCTATTTCGTACTCGGAGGTCGACATCTTAGCCGGTACCGCGTCTGCGCCATCGGCGACCGTTTGAGTTCGCTGGCGTAATCCCTTCGAGTTCAGATGCAAGAAGCTCATGCCGTAGAGGTTATAATCGATGAAAAACTGCAGCACGTACGGTATGTGCGTTTCGTGCACTTGTGGCATTGCGGACGGGATGGCACCGTTCATCAGCAGCGTGGTTGCATTTCGAACCAGCAGTGGATTGTACATGTAAATTTTCAAATAATTATGTTCCTTTCGGTGATAACCGTAGATGGGTCTGTAAAGGTTCAGAAAAGGTAAGTTACGATATCGCCTTTATGATACCTATCTTACAATTGACACTTACACTCCTTTGACAAGAACAATCTTGAAAATATGGGTCGCCCTGGACATTGATCGTGCAAGCGAAACATTAATTGCTTTGTCCAGGGCCGTGGCAAGTTGATAAATGCGTTTGTCCACTGCAAGCCGATCGGCGGTCGAGCCCTCGTATGGGATGTAAAAGTACGGAAACACCCCGTGGATGTGCACACAACTGTGCGTTCCATCGGCGGTGGTACCAAAAAGCCGAATTACTGGAACTTGTCGTATTTCGGTGCCGCGAAACTGCGAGTAGCAAACATCGAACCGAGCGTCGGGTTTGGCCATATAATGATCGACGCTTACGATCCGAATCGAAGTGGTATTTGTCGAATACATTTTGCGGTTCCGCTATAAGCGTCCTTCTACATAACCTATAATTACGGTTCCACAGCACAGTTACGCATCGGTTTAGAATGATTCGAGTATCTACTGCAAATGTTTGCTTGGTGTATCCGTTAAGCGATAGATCTATCGAAGATGGAATATACTTTCACTGTTAAATTTACTAAATGTACGCCAACTAACGCGGAAGAATACTCGATGGTCTGCAAAGCAGCGCCAAAATTGACAACTAGTGTTGTTAGAATCAAGATTCGGAAGATTCGAAGATTCGATCCCTTGGCGGATTCTAGAGGACTTGATCCCATTTGACGGATTCAAATAAGATTTGTTTCGTATGGAACTTGAATCAGATTTGAATTGTTTGGGACTTGATTTAATTCGATTCTTCGACTTGATTTGATTCAGTATCGATCAGAGTCTATTTGAATCTGAAGAGAGCTGACACAATGCGATAAAAATCAGTTTGATTGACTCGTACTCTTCATATAGTAGAATGAGTGCTAAGAAAAGTCAATGAACATTTTTATTCATGAAATACAGTAGAAAGTCGATTATCCGTGGTGTCCAGGAATACCATACAAATACGATTCGAATGAAGGTGGGTGAAACTTTGACAGTCCGGATGTAAATAACATCTTGTCGATAACTTCTAACCTGTTTCAGTGTTATATACTCCTTGACATGGGTTGTTGTTTTCAATTGTTCGAATTAGAGGTCACCTTGGTAGGTTTGAAAATTCAATCACTCCTCGAGCTCGGTCGGTTAATTTTCGTGAAGTCCTGTGAAGTTTACACTTTTCGAGGAACATTTTGGGTTTTCCGTTGGATTGCAGTATATTAAGTGGTGCTCGATTGCTATAGAACTTCAAAGAACATCGATTTGGTGAGTAAAATCGTGTACTAGCAATAGCAGTAGTGCTTTCTGCATATGGCCAATTGTACAAACTCCTTCGCAGCGTATAACCAACCTTTCTTGCTAAATAGTTCAATATAAGTCTTGGATGACCTTCATCGTTGTGCTTAAGGTGCATTTACTTATCGGTTTTGTTAACATTTTCATTCAATAAAGCAAATAATTCCCTTCAAACCATCCACAACCGGGCAGGTTCCCAAATCGAACAAAAAGGAAAGTGATTGTTTTGGCTACCTTCAGGTGGTTGTGCACGTGAATTATATTTAGCCGAAACGCAAGAAGAAAAGGTACAAGCTCCACGAATGCAGAAGGAATCTGTTTGTAATCAATCTCATTGCACTTTCGAGGTCGAGGTTAGAAGGAATGTAAAAAAGAACCCAACTGCACCTCGTGTGCTGATCAGCTGTGCGATTCAGGCCGGAGTGAACGAATGCGATTGCGCTGATAGAGTTTAACTTTTTTCCCGGCATATTTGTAAACATTTCCGATGGCGCCCTCGTGCGATAATAGCTAGTCGGTTTTGCAATGTCCGGAAAGATGTTTTTTGTATTATTAATAATCTTCATCCGCTCGTGTTGAGTTTGAATCGAGGAGGACGTAGAGATGCTGGGTTAGTCGTGCTGCATCGTTTCGATCGTAACGTAGCATGTCCGTACCGAGACGACTGTCCAGTGCCTTCACTCCGTTGGTGAATTGATTGAGAGCCGTCTTCGGTATTTGCTTGATTGTAATTAACAATTTTCTTTTTATTTTTCAGAGTGCCATCGAAGAAGTAACCGAATTGTGTGCCACCATGGCTGATGGAGTTATTTCAATAAAACTAGCCATACATGATGGTAACCAGGGTGACGGAGCTCTCTATCGTTTGAAGAAAAACTCGCTTGTCCATGTACACCCGGGTGCTTCGCTGTTGGGACGACGTGTGGCGTTGTTCTGCAACTACCCGGAAGATGGTAAAAGGCTCCTTCTATTGCATTGAGTTATGGATTTCTGTTGACTCGTTATTTTCATTGTAGGAAAAGATTTCGATCGAAAATCTTATAGAAGGCTTGAGTGGTGCTCGTCCACGGGATCACCGGTCGAAGCACCGGCCGATGGGTCGGAATATTACCCCATCAAGGACATCGATTACTACTGCAATGTGCACTTCACCAAATCGGGAGCCTATCATTTCTACGCCCTCTACGAAGAGTGTCCCGAGGCGGGTCCGCAGGCAGGGATTTACGTCCAAATCGAACCGCAGCTTTCGGTCGGAAAGGGTGACGCAGCCACGCACCTTCCGCTGGATGCAATCCGCTGTCAGACGGTGATTTCGAAGCTCCTCGGACCGATCGACACGTGGGAGGCAAAGTTGCGGGTGGCCAAAGAGTCCGGCTACAATATGGTACACTTTACGCCCGTCCAGGAGCTGGGCGGATCGAGATCGGCTTACTCGCTTCGGAACCAGTTGGTCGTGAATCCAGAGTTCCACAGGAAGGGTGGTAAAAATGTGACGTTCGACGAAGTGGAGGCTGTGATTCGCAAAATGCGTGAAGAGTGGAATGTGGCATCGATTTGTGACATTGTGCTGAACCATACGGCGAACGAGTCTATTTGGATCCGGGAGTATCCCGAGTGCAGCTACAACTGCTTCACCTGTCCCCATCTGCGTCCGGCGTTTCTGCTCGATGCGTTGCTTGCCCGGGTCGGCGATGACGTGAAGGATGGTATGTTGGCGCACGTTGGCGTTCCGGAGGTGGTCGAAGCGGAGGATCACTTGCAAGCGATCCGCTGGCAGATACAATCGAACTATCTTCCGCAAATTAAGCTGTTCGAGTTGTACCAGTGCGACGTGGACAAGTACGTATCGCGCTTCAACGAGGAGTGTGGCAAGCGTAGCCCAACCCGTTCCCAGGACGTTCCCGAGGGTGATATTAAGCTTCGCATGGATCCGGAATACCGACGACTGGGGGCTGAGATTGACTTCGATCGTGCCATGAGCATCTACAATGTGTTCCGGCAGGACTGTTTCGATGAGGACAGCCGAAAGCGCAAGTGTTCCGAAGCATTCCGTGCTCGGTTGCAGTTCCTCAACGAAGAGGTTCGTCGAGAGATCCAGGCGCACATAGATTATGCCATCGAAAACTGTCTGGCCGGAGCACGGTACGAGCGTGTGCAAGCGGATGGTCCCCGAGTAAAGGGAATCTCGCTCAAGTACCCCCTGTTCATGAAATACTTCACGCACTACGGAACCCAAGGCAAAACGCTGAAGGAAATCGAAACGATGATGTACGGTGGTCCCGGGAAACTCTTTATGGCCCACAACGGGTGGGTTATTAACGGTGATCCGTTGAAGGACTTTGCCCGAGCACAACCGGGCACTGGGAACGTTTATCTGCGCCGCGAGCTGATCGCATGGGGTGACAGTGTGAAGCTTCGGTACGGAGACAAACCGGAAGACAGTCCGTACCTGTGGAAGCACATGCAAGAGTACGTGGACACGACGGCACGCATCTTCGACGGAGTTCGACTGGACAATTGCCACTCGACGCCGCTGCATGTGGCCGAGTATCTGCTGGATTCGGCGCGCAAGGTCAATCCGGAGCTTTACGTTGCGGCCGAACTGTTTACCAACTCCGATCACACGGACAACATCTTCGTGAATCGGCTCGGCATAACGTCACTCATTCGAGGTAAGATTGGCAACGCGTCGAGTGAATGGGATCGATTTAACGAGCTTCGAGGTTATCGCTTCGGATTGTTTAAACAAGTCGCCCGATAATGACTGATCCCCTGGACGGATTGCAAGCGTTATCACGTTTCCTTGTTTAATAAAACATCTCTCTGCTTACCTCCGTTCCTGTAGAGGCCCTTTCGGCATGGGATTCGCACGAGCAGGGACGGTTGGTGTATCGGTATGGAGGAGCCCCGGTCGGTGCCTTTTTCCCCTGTCCGAAGCGCATTCTGGCGCCGGGCATCGCGCACGCCCTGTTCATGGACCTTACGCACGACAACCCGTCGCCGGTGGAGAAGCGTTCGATCTTCGATCTGATCCCATCGGCGGCGCTCGTGTCGATGGCATGTTGTGCAACGGGCAGCAATCGTGGCTACGATGAGTTCGTTCCCCATCACGTAAGTACGGCGTGCGGGTTGGGTTGTCCATTGCATAAACTATGCTTTCGTTTCGTAGATTCACGTGGTCGATGAGGAACGCCAATATCAGGAATGGGGCAATCAGGTGGACAAGAACACGGGTTTGATAGCGGTGAAGGAAGCGTTGAACGTTCTTCACGGTGGCCTCGCAACGCGTGGCTTCGATCAGGTGTTTGTCGATCAGATGCACCCGGACATTGTAGCCGTGACGCGCCATTCGCTCACAAACCACGAGACGGTCATTCTGGTGGCGCACTCCGCCTTCGGATACCCGAACCCTTGGGCCGGTCCGACGGGCGTCCGTCCGCTGGAGTTCGAGGGCGAATTCAAGGAGATTGTGCTCGAGGTGCAAATCTACAAGAAAACCGGCCAAACGTTCGATCGGCCAACGGATTTCGTGAAAAACACCGACTACATCAATGGCGTCAACGAGTACGTGGTGGATCTGAAGCGTAACCTCAAGCTGGAAGAATCGGACATCTTCGGGAAGGAAGCCGTCGTGAAGGGCAACGTCACACAGCTGCACTTTGCTAACCTAAAGCCCGGTTCCGTGGTTGCCGTCCGTGTTACACTGAAGGATAGCGTGCGGGCACATTTCGATAACCTGCAGTCGTTGGTTAAGGAGTTCCACCAGGATCGAGGCTCGCGGTACGCGGAGTTGCAGCACATTCTTTCCAAGCTGAACCTGGTCGACTTTAATAAGCTGCTGTACTGCTGTGCCGAGGAGGAACGGGACAATGGAGGTGGCCCGTACAATATCGAAGGCTACGGAGACTTGGTGTACTGTGGATTGCAGGGTGTAATGTCCATTCTGTCGGATATCGGACCGAACAACGATCTCGGTCATCCGCTGGCGAATAATCTTCGTACTGGCAACTGGTTAATTGGTAAGTTTCATGCCATCGGTCACATAATACGGAGTTGAATGTGCTGTGTTCCTACATAACATTTGGCGAATCCTTTGGGTCTTCACGTCAACTTATGCTTTTCGATTGTTTCAGATTACTGCTCGCAGCGTTTGCTGAAGTATGAAAATCTAATTCCGATGGCCAAGTGGTTGGAGAACAACCTGAAATCGCTGAAAGAGATCCCACGCTACATGATACCGAGCTATTTCGACGTGATCATCACGAACGTGCATCGTTTGGCGATCGCGGCCGCGTGCAATCTCATGTCGGACTTTGTCGCCCATGGTTCCAACTTTGCGCGCCGTCTTGCACTCGGCTCGGTGCAGTGTGTAAGCGTCTGTCCATCGGCCAATTTACCCCGCCTGAGTCCGAACGTGAATGATCCTAAGCCTCAGGACCATTGCGCCACGATGGCGGCCGGATTGCCGCACTTTGCTACCGGGTACATGCGCTGTTGGGGACGTGACACTTTCATTGCGATCCGGGGACTGACGCTGCTGACCGGTCGGTACGATGAGACGCGCTACATGATCCTCGGGTTCGGTGGATGCCTGCGTCACGGGTTGATTCCGAACCTGCTCGATGGTGGCCAGAACGCCCGGTTCAACTGTCGCGATGCCGTTTGGTGGTGGTTGTACACCATCAAGCAGTACGTCGATGAGGTTCCCAACGGTAAGGCCATCCTGAAGGATAAGGTTTCGCGTCTCTACCCTACGGACGATTCGGAAGCGAAAGCACCGGGTGAATGCGTAAGTTAGACTGGATGCCCTTAAAAAACCCCAGAGACCATATATTGTTTTCAAATTTTCATTTTAGGACCAAATGCTGTACGAAACGATTCAAGAAGCGTTGACGGTGCACTTCCAGGGGTTGTCTTATCGGGAACGCAATGCTGGCACCCGCATCGATGCGCACATGAAGGACAAGGGATTCAACAATCGCATCGGAGTGAATCCCGATACTGGATTCGTGTTTGGCGGAAACAATGCCAACTGTGGCACGTGGATGGACAAGATGGGTTCGTCGGATAAGGCCGGCAATCGGGGTGTACCGTCGACGCCTCGGGATGGCTCCGCGGTCGAGTTGGTCGGACTGCAGATGGCAGGTTTGCGCTTCATGCAGCAGATGGCCGAGCAGAAGGTGATTCCGGTGACGTCGGTCGAACGCACGTCGTACAACGGCACCAAAACGGTGTGGACGTACAAGGAGTGGGCCAACCGGATTGCGGCCAACTTCGAGCGTGAGTTTTACGTGGACGAATCGACCGATAGCTCGTACGCGAACAAGCGCGGCATGTACAAGGACACGGTTGGGTCGGAAATCCCCTGGACCGACTTTCAGCTGCGGTGCAATTTTCCGATCGCACTGCTGGCCGCACCGGAACTGGCCGATCCCAAGCATGCCTGGCGTGCGCTCGAGACTGCCAAGAAGTACCTTCTCGGGCCGCTGGGCATGAAAACGCTCGACTTCGAGGACTGGGGCTACCGTGGAAATTACGATAATTCTATCGACAGCGACGACAAAACGGTCGCCCATGGCGCCAACTACCACAACGGACCAGAATGGGTGTGGCCGATCGGGTTTTACCTTCGGGCGCGCTTGATATTTGCCAAAGCAAATGGCGTTCTCAAGGAGACGGTGGCGGAGACATGGAAAATTTTGCAAACCCACCTCAACGAGCTGCAGCGCTGCCATTGGCGCGGTCTGGCCGAACTAACGAACGAGAATGGCGCGTTCTGCAAGGATTCGTGCCGAACCCAAGCATGGAGCATGGGCTGTGTGCTCGAAGTGCTGTACGATCTGGAAAAGTACGAAAAGGAGCTTTAAATATTTATTTCCGACGCCTCGCTGTCGCCACACGCTTTCACTGCCCCGGGGGGAAAATAGGAAAGTGCCACCCTAGAGATTGTGTTATTTCATGCCATTGTTTATTTTGTTATTACCATTGTTGTTGTTTCAAAGGTGAGTTCTTTAAGTAGAATATAGTAGGGTGCGTATCAAAAATGTACCTAGTGTTTGCCATGCCTATATAGTCGGAATAAAAATATAATACTCAGCACAAACAAAATGTGGATTAATTTGTTCAACTACCGTATGCATTAAAAAAAGACAAATTTTTACAATTTTTCCTACAAAAACGGAAACCGATAGCAACTTCCTGTTGAAAGTAACATAAAGAGTAGCATTTCTTTTAAATTCAGAACAAGTTTGAAAATTTTATCATACAATTGAATCTGCCGAGGCCAAAACAGCAAACCGACTACGTTCGATTATATGTGATGATGATAAACATCCAGCATTATGGCGGAACGAACTTGTTTGATTTCGTTCGACATTTCTTGTCCGCCGAACTCAGCTGATAATGATTTTTGACTATTTTGTCACTTTTTGTGGAAAGGTTAAAAAAAAACATATGGAAGCCTTGATCCAGTCACGTACCGTGCTGCGGGACCCCAAATTGCAAGCTCCGATGACACATGTTTTCGGAGAATAATAAATTCGGCGAATATTATTATCAATTTCAGCACTGATACCCCTTATCTATATCTGTATTTCACTCGAAGTAGCAGGTGGTCATGCAGGCCACACAACTACTGAAAAACATGTCAACATGAATGGTTTTGTCGGCTTTGGCCAAAGTTTCAACCAAGTAACGTACGGCCGCCACATTGGCCGTCAGAATGTTTATTTTTTTTTTTAATTACTTAATTGATGCAACTTTACAATAAATTTTTTTTCATTCGATTAGCTTTGATAACTTTTTTCTTATCGTCTGTAAAAATTTGTTTATTTTTTTTAATGCACACGTTATTCCATCCAAAAATATATAGAGGTGTTAAAGTCTTCTAGGAACATTTCAAACAGAAAATAAAGTGAGCCAACTAGATCAGGAGTTATTTAAATGTGCAGTTTTGTCTTATTTCTGTGTTCACACGAATACAAAAAAATTTTCGGGTCCGTAAACGGTCATGGTTTATCGAACGTGACATAAATCGACCACAAAAGATGGAATGGATTTGAAATGAGCATTCCTAAAGTTCGTCGGGAAGCGAAACGATTCAAAAGAAGCAAAAGAAAAGCATTCTGATGCGAATGCAAACGGACCACGTGTAGTTCATGCGACAATGTTAATTAAAACGAAATGCGTCATTGGAAGTCCTCGGTATCCTTTTGCCCTGGTACATAGCGTTATCGCGTGCCCGCTGTCCCACATTGTCCACCGTGTCCAGCTGAACGTTGGTTTAACGGTGGTTTTGAGTGGGTCAATTTTTGTCACGCTACTCGCGGCGGTGAATAATCCAGTGAAAAGGGGCGACGATAAATTATCACTTTCCAATTACTTTTAACAAGCGCCACCAAAAAGCCGATCTGGCGAAGGGGGTAAGGGTTGGGATTTAAAAATTCGCCTCAATTTATAGAGTGCGGCATCGGAGTTCGATTCCACCCTTCCTCTTCTTGCGCCTCACCGGTTTATGCCGTGATCGCGGTTGAACTCCGTGTATTTATGCCACGCACATAGAAGAGAAAAAGTAAAGCTTTACAGAACTACATGTAATGGACTCTGAGTCCGTGTGGTCAATGAGCCGTTGTTGTGGTATGAATTGGTGAACGCATGTTGGGTTTATGAGCAAAGTAAAATCGTTGGGTTTTGTAATAATTATTTAATTTTACAAACAAAGAAACAAAATAATCATCGTATCATCTTCTGTCAATTCGATTGCCAAATTTGTCGGTCGATGAGTCACAGACCATCTATGAAATACTCATCATAGTATCTACAAGAAAACAATTCTGGTTTTATTCATTAAAGTGAATGCACAATTTACTCAACCATTAACATATAGCTGCACCGTAAAAATCATCAAGAGTCTAGCAGCCTATTTCAACGCACCAACCTCTTGCATGACAATGTCTTTAAATAGAACGTATTCTCTTGAACCAGCAAGCTTTTGGGAGCAGTCTTGTGTCATTTTCCCCAAGATACGGCTTCTACTTTCGCCATTGGACGCATTTCGCCAAGCATCTTCTACATTAAACTCCTCGAAAAGATCGGCCCGCTGAACCTCATCTACTTTTTCACCTGCGCTCATCCGCAGAAGCATCCGTAAAGAGTCCACGCACTGCACGACAGGATCACTTGCTTTAAACACCTTTTTCAACATCACCACGAGCGATTCATTGCGCACAAAATCTTTCGGGTTGGTCACATCGTTCAGTAGCTTTCTTCTCTCTTTGTCGGGAAGGCGTAGCAGGTCACCCCTGACCTACAAGAAAGAAACCATTCGAAATAAAGATTTTAATATTTCGATTCCCAAAAAATATTCAAACACTAGACACACTCACTATCGCGATTATTTCAGACTTGTCTCGATTCATCGTTCGGTTCGTATGTGCACGATAAGCAACTTCCGGCTGTTTGGTAGTGGTCCAATGTTCTGTGGCGTAAACAACTTGCCTCGCCTAGCTTCAAAATAGAAATGATGTGCCAGCAGAGTCGCGTCTCATTGATTACAACGCACACATCTTGCCACATCGCGGGGTGGTCATTCGCGTTTTGGGGAATACCACCAAAATCATCCGTTGTCTGCAAGTATCAGTGGCAGGTTTTTTTTTAGCGCGACGCTAAGGCTACTGTCTGCAGAGTGAATGAGGCAGCGTACACATTGGCATACGTTCCCGTGAGAAAAAGCGCGCCAATGTAGATCAGCGCTGGATGCTGCAGTTCTCGCAGCTATGCTCTCTAGGAAGCATGCAGCTCTCGATATGAAAGAGTGAAAGAATGCAGATCAGAGTCTCAAGAAATTAATTCAAACGGCCATGTTCGGTAGAGGAGTTTTTTCTATATGATCGCGCTCATGGGGCGACCCCACTGACCCTATGTCCCCATCCCGCATGCGCACCAATAAGGCAGGGCTGGGATGGGATGGTTTCGGAAGGGTGGTTGCGCCGTTGCGAGTGATTCCGCTGCGCCGGTTGTGACGCCAAAAGATGTGCGTTCGCGATATCGAGGTCGGGCATCCTCCAGCTCGGTGACCGCCTCGTGCACGCGTAGCATCGCCTCGTTCCTCCGCTCGAGCACTTCGTGATTTCTTCTCTGAACCGTCCTGTCCTCCGCAGCCGCCGGATGCGTTGGAGAATGTTAATGTATTCTCTATTCCAGGCGTGCCGCCCTGTTTTATTTCATGCCATTGTTTATTTTTTTTACTACCGTTGTTCTTGTTCTTTTAAAGGTGAGTTTTTTAAGTAGAATATAGTAGGGTGCGTATCAAAAATGTAAGGTAAGGTGAGGCAATATGCACCCCTTAAGCGAAAACAATTTATTTCTCGCAGTACATTTACGAAAATCGCCCGAAATTTGCACAGTTCAATTCCTTATCATCTTTTCTGTTGACTAAAATTATCAAAAATAACATCAAAACCTCCATTTTTTATTTATAAAAGGTTTTTGAAGACCCTTTTCTTCTACACGTCATGGACATTTGTGGGGCAATAATGCCCGAACGGTGGGGTAGAATGCACCGGGACGTAAACATGGGGTAAGACGACCCAAATTGATACCGCATTGGTTTGAATTTGGTGGTGTAGTATTCGAAAGACAGTTTGGGTATAAGATCTTTGCTGATTTCCGAACAGTTATTGAAAAAATTTACCGATCTGTACATGGCTTTCTATTCAAACCGGCTTGGGCTAACCTTTATATTTATATAAAAAATGCGTCGATTATGAAGGCAACATGCGTAAAACTTTGACTTGTTCTTGTTTTGGTGCATTATGCCTTTTTGTTTACATTTTAAACACAACCGGTGCATATTGCCACACTTTCTCCAACCCAGTGTTTGCCATGCCCATATAGTCAGAATAAAAATATAATACTCAGCACAAACAAAATGTGGATTAATTTGTTCCACTACCGTATCCATTAAAAAAATAGGCAAGTTTTGATGATTTTTCCTGCAAATACGGAAAACGATAGCAACTTCCTTTTGAAAGTAACATAAAGAGTAGCATTTCTTTTAAATTCAGAACAAGTTTGAAAATTTTATCATACAATTGAATCTGCCGAGGCCAAAACAGCAAACCGACTACGTTTGATGATATGTAAAAACATCCAGCATTATGGCGGAACGAACTTGTTTGATTTCGTTAGACATTTCTTGTCCGCCGAACTTAGCTGATATAGATTGTTGACTATTTTGTCACTTTTTGTAGAAAGGTTAAAAAATCATTTGGAAGCCTTGGTCCGGCCACGTACGGTGCTGCGGGACCCCTAATTGCAACAGAGGCCGTAACGATAGGCAAAAAGAAGAATGGTTGCATCATTCCGTTCTTTGGACCGGAAGGTCGCTTCAACTGGCAAAATTGTTAAGAACACCTTAGATAAGATGGAGATTGTTACAAAAATGTGGCGATCGGACCAGTCACTCAAACAAAACGGCTCGAAGCTCCGATAACACAAGTTTTCGGAAAATCATAATTCGGGGAATATCATTATCAATTCCAGCTCTAATAATCCTTATCTATATGCCTCAACCCCTTCCAGCTGATAAAACTCAATTCCAACAATTTAAAGCTCAAACGAAGTAGCAGAAGGTCATGCAGGCCACACAACTACTGAAAAACATGCCAACATGAATGGTTTTGCTGGTTATGGCCAAAGTTTCGACCAAGTACCAAGTATGGCCGCCTCACTGGCCGTCAGAATGTTTTATTTAATAAGTTAATTGATGCAGCT
>KE525262.1:1038693-1106761 GCA_000441895.2 Anopheles sinensis | reverse complement strand
GCCTTCTCGCTTGTCGATCACCCTTCGATTGGATTGGATCGCTTCGAACCGGTTTTTTGTGCCAACGTCAATGATAAATGTGCTCATGTGATAGATATGTTACGCATAGAAGCTTCCACAGAATCCATTTTGGTCTACATAAATAAAGTGCTCTCAGCCTTTGGGTGCTGTAACCTCGAGGACGATGTTCGGGCCCAACGTTCAGCGCAAAACAAAGTTCATGCTGAAGCTTAAATGCGGTACAAACTTGCGAGGAATTTTTAATCAACTCCTTGTGGACAGAGTCAGCAATAGGCCGACAACACCTCTCCTATTCTAAACTATTCCTACGAAACCACTCGGATCAAACTTGTCAGTAAATAGCCCGAATCAAAGTTACACGCAAGAACGTTTATGGCAAACAAAGTATGCATGGAAAATTTGAAATTAACTCGTTTCTGGGTTTGGAAATGAATGGTGTGATGCTGAAATCATGGGAAAATTTCTAGTTTTAGACGATTCTGTAAAATGTCTCGCTGACGTTTAAATCTAGAAATGAAAGGTTTTCATTTTCCGGTAATAAAGCACTTGCTTTGATCGCTTGTCACAATAAAGTGTTAGATGTTTGTACAGAGAATTAATGCATGACCATCGTGACTGCTACCGACTCAAATGTGGACTACAAGTTAATCATATTTCGCTGATCTGTAGTGAATTATCCAACCAACAACGAACTTTTGAGTGCCATCGTGCAAAACTAGTAATTTATCTCCCGCTTTGTACGGATCCAAAATTCCGCTGAAGACACGTTCCTCATTAGAGCGCCACCGCAAAACATTCTCACCACGAATTCTCCCCCAGGAATGCCACCCCATGCTTCACCGTCATGATGTTATCGCAACGGATTCGACTCTCTTTCTGCTCTTCTGCCAGTCTCGACCCGTTTCCCTCGGGAAAAGAGCAGGAGTGGATGCAATAAACGAAGGATAATGGCAAGATAAAACAGTGGTTAGTGGGGAGGCGAAATAAATAAGAGCAATCTTGTCGGGCACGGCTCTCGCGGAAAATTGTTGCCAGTCGTGTGAGGCCCCATTTCCCCACCACCGGCATTCGTAGCAATAATGGAAGACATTAAAAGTTGCCGCTCGGGTAAATTCCTCCTTCGGTGGATTGAAGTACTTTCGAATGGCACGTTGTAAGGAACCGAATCGGTGGTGACGACAATGATTCTACTACTGCGATGCGTGACGGGTGCCGGAACAAATAGGATAAGGATCTTCCATTTGTGCCGATGCGCGATCAATGATCTCCAAATGTTCCCGCGAGGAAGATAGGCGGAACGGTACGCTCGTTTCAAACACCAAACCCTCCCCATGGTACGGAAAGGATGGCATAACTGAACATAAACATCCTTCCCACTGGCTTTATGTGTGTGTGTGTGTGTGTGTCGTTTCTTTTTGTTTGGTGGCGGATAATCGCGCAAATAAGCGAATAAACGAACGTGCTCGAACAAGTACGAGTGCTGCAGCATTGGTTCGTGTTCGGTTTTCGTAGATTATGAGCTTTTATTTGTGCGAATCAGAATCGGGGAGGGACGAATGGATGAAAGGGAATGGTGAAGAGCATCGAAGTTGTACTTTTTTATATCTTTTAATATATGATTTACGATTGTCGTTTGGCAGAGATAGCACAAACAATAAATGGTTTTAAAAGCTGCACCGGGCAAGCGATGGCGCAAAAGACGCAAGAGCTATGGTGGAAAATCACACACCATAGCATACACAAATACACACGGACATACAAACACAAACACATGAGCTAACGAGAACGAATGAACAATCGTATCGTATCGCCGTGTCTGTTTCGTGGAACTGGAGTTCATCGATGGAAAAGGCTGTGTTGCCTTTTGTTGCCACCGGAGCAAGGAAGAGGTGAAAAGCTGGAAACCCAAATCCAACTCGACTACCAGCCGAGCCAGCTCACGCGAGGGAGTGTTCGTATTCTGACTGGATTTAATGGAGTTATAAAGCTACCGAAAACGGAACCAACTGAAGCGACTTTAAAGCTTGAATTTGGAATACAACGTAACGGGTCTGATGTGTTTATTTTTGAAAATAAACCTAGATCCTTTTGTGATGCACAATCGATGCGCATGTGTACGCTTCTAGGATGTTTATAAATCATGAGTGGATTAAAATGGAACCATGTAGAAATATGCGTAATGAAAAGGATTTGTTCGAATTCGCTTAGCAAGCAAACTATGATTCGGATTCTGATTCCTGGCGGGTAAATCTCGTTTGATAGAAACACAATTCCAGTTAGCAGTTCCCGAAAGACAAAAGGAATGATAATACGTTGCCAGTGAAGTACCATGCGCCTCCATCGGTCGAGACGGAAAATTGGGAATATGTTTTCAATGCTTTCAATTCTAGATAGTCCTAGTCTTCAAGCTATTGATTTCATTTCTATAGGTGTATTAAAAATTTCATGTTTGAAAATTCAATTGTGAACTAAAACAAGTTTAATTTATGAAATTCATTCATTTGCATGAATTTGTAGATGAATTTATTAAAATATCACAATTCAAATATTCCTATAACCTGGAATGGTTGTAGACCTTTCTATGAACTCCAAGAAAACAATTTATCATTCTTCGTTTCAGTGTTATCTCTTTCGCTCACATGAAACCAGGCAGGATTTGACTTATTGTTGCTTTCATCCGACGTGCACGGTCGAACAAAAATGCTTAGACGACGGTTGCATAAATACCGGGTATGCCTAGGGAACTATTTTGCATAGTTGTGAAAAATTTAAGAAACACAAAGCATCAATTTTCTCTCTCACGGAGGTCGAGCCGAGGTTTCCGGTAGGTTAATGCAACTCTGGATCACTCCGGAGAGCCACAGCCGGTTTGCTGACGTCAGCTAAATCGGGGTGGTTTAGTGCAATTTTTTAACCTTTTGCCAGTTCTCGCTTGCGTTTGCTTTCAGCTCGTGCGCCACCGAGGGGTTCCTTTGTGGAGAGTTCAATTGAAAGCTCACTTCTGGTTGCAGCCATTCATTTGGTACGCTTTTCCCGTATCGTTTTCCACACCGAACCGGAACATGACTGTTTCGTGCAATCATTTCCATCGTACACTCGTTGCTGGCTGAAAGGGACTTGGTTAGAGGTTGTGGGTGGAAACTGTATCATTATGTTTTCAGTATTCATAGCTCATACATAAACACTGGCCCTATGGGACATTGCAGAATATAATGCAAAGAAGCGATAGGGAAGGAGGAAACCGTTGCCGTTTTTTGTTGTTGTTAGTTGCAAAGTTTTCCCTCGGAAAACAAATAAATCCTCTCCCAATTCGTGTCACTCCACCGCGTGTTGCGTGAGGAATCAGTTCTAGCCAAGGAAAAGACACGCCAGCTATCTTAAAGACAACGCGAACGGTGAAGCTCGTTGTTTGCATGTGGAGGGCGGGATGTCTTGGTGTGTTTTGTTTCTTTACGGGGCTCATTCCGGGGCAAAGTTTTTCTTTTACTGCCGAACGGGAATTTTGGACGTGTAAGGATAACGAATGGCGAGAACAAATTATAGAACAAACTCTGCCGAAAAGAAAGTAATCGATAGCGTCTGTCTTTTCCGTTTCTTGGCTGTGAAGAAACATAAAACAAAAAACTCATATACATAGATTCGTTGGTAAAAAACAAAGACCAAACGAGTAGTGTGGGCCCTTTTTTTACAACTCCCAAGCATCATGTAATCGTTTCTAGTTGAAGTGAATGCAATGGACTATGGAAAAACAACAAATACACACGAACAGAGCCACGAGTCGATCACGTGCACGTAGCTGAAGTCTGCCTGAAGAAAAAGGGGGGAAATTAGGGGTGTGACTTTCTTCAGCTATCGCTCCATCGTTAATATCACTTCACGCTGCATAAATTAGAACCGACAGTGATAGTTCCGTCATGCACGGTTCGGTGAAGGCGGGAAAGAGAAATATACTACTTTAATTTGAGTTTAATTTGCATGTCAACCCTCATCGTCAAACCAAACGTGCAACCACTCCGAGGGCTCTTCTGTTCCTTCGTTCCAGTCCGTTCTGCAGCGCCACCATCGCTGATTTGTTTGGTTTCGAAATAATGTACGTTCCGCAGAAATGATGGCGAGAGCGATGGGGGAACTAGGACCATTGGAGGCAGCGGAGGCTCGTGTCTGATGCGGAGTGTTATTTATTGAAAAGCTCGTTCCCGTGCACGGACACCTCGGCGGAGAGTCAGTGGCTTGCTGGTGTGTCATTAAGGTGCAGTGTGCAGGCGTGCGTGCATAACACCCTAAAATGGTTCCGCAATTTCCCGGGCGTAACAAAGCGACTGGGCTGATGTTGCATGTTGCTTTCTCGATTGACAATTTCAATTTTTATCAAGCACGCTACCCTCGGCACGTCAGGCGCGCGCGACCCAACTATCTCTCACGCTCTCACTCTCTTTATTCCGTTTTAATCCCATCCCGTGCAAGTGTGTTGTGTTTTTTCCAATTTTCCCACCCTTGGTCCAGCATTCACAATGATGGTGGTGCTGGATGGACTTGTTTCTGCAACCACTTTTCTTCCTCCACAGCACGACGAGCGGTGGCAAGTAGCGAGAGCACTTTAATGATTATAAATTGAAAATGAATTTTAATGAAAACATGCCGCGTGGCAGCGAATAACCTCCGAGGACGCTGGAAAAAGCTGTAGGGGATTTTTATTTTCCTGATATTCGCGATGGAATGGTCTCAATGTGTTCCTCCCCTCCACGGCCACCATCAGAATCAACATTTTCCCTCTCGACAAAGTTTGCCAACCAAGAATGACTGTTTTTCGCGTAGCGACGATGGCTTATGGTAGCGAGAATTTCATGCTGTTCGGTGGTAGTGGTGCGCTCTATTGCTCATTTTCTTATTTACGCCATGAAACTAATGGCTTCGCACAGTGTCTTTGCACGTCATGTTGCGATGCACCGTAGAGCATTGGCAAGCATATTAATTTTGAGATCGACTGAAGGGAGACCGCAAATTCCAAGGGATATCACCGACAGATGGTGCTCCAGATTCAGATGTAATTTTTTTAGTTCGATGCACTCAAGGGGCTTGTACTCATAAGACAAAATTGTTGAAAAAATAATTAAAATACTACACTAATATCAAGGACTTGAACTGACATTTGTGCTCACGGAATATGTTTTCAAACAGTATTTTAGTAATTTCATTTTACAGTAACTAGAAAAAGACCTGGCAAATCAAACAAATGATCATGCGAAGATTGATAGAAACTTATTTATAGTATCCTTTTCGTTTAAAAGCACGTCCCCAGCAAGGTGATAATGAAATTCTCATTTCCTTCGTATGTTGTACTGGTCTTTTTATATCTTTTGAACTCATTTTACTATTTGCTGTGACCGTAAAAAACCGTGTATGGCTCTCCGGGATGCCTATTTCGTTCTGGTACAAGTTCATGAGAAAATGATTAAACACACAAAAATGAAAAATTACTTTTACACCTTCAGCGGAAGTGGGGCCATTTTTCAAATCCAACGCAGAAAGCACGGAACCTGTAAAATGTGTTTTTCTCTCGGGGAGCATCTTTGGGCGCGAGTGGGCGGGGGAGCGTGAAAACCGCAGGCGAACAACGAGTCTCCTGCTTGCGATGTTATCGCAAGGCCAAAATATATCTCCACGGCTGCGAGCTGGTTATCATCAGCGATGGGATTTAAGGAGTGTTCTTACTTCACCGGATCTGGACGACGTTTTAATGGGCTGCTCGGCGGAAAAGTATGAAAAATCGACCACCAAAGTCCATAGCCACCCTCCGTTTTCCCGAAGCGAAGCGCATGTTTAATGGGTGGAAAATGAAGTTATTCGAATCGGTGTGCGAGCGCTTATAATATCATTATAATTATCCGAGCCACGGCTGAACACACGGGACACCATCGGGAAACTGCAGGATTTTGCATTTCCATGTCGACGCTGTCCCGCACTGCTGACTGCGTTAAGGAAGCCTGCATCGAATGTCACCCAGCTTTCCCGGCGGGAGGGAAAGGAATCGTAAATTGGCGCGGACAGGGAGGCGGCGATAAGGAGCGCATTTTATCCCCATACTTTTTGGGGACGATCGTTTGTTCACTTTCAAACACCCGGCTGTGAATATTCACACACTCACAAACGCACACACATTTGAGCGTAGGTTGACTACCCGGTTTCCCGTGAACACACGCAACGGAATTCGGGGTTATCCAGTTCCATCGGGAGCTGTGGGGCTTAACGGCTCGGGAAAATGGAGCCTTTCGTTGTTGCTGGCCTGGGATCGTTTTGATCGGGAAAAGGGACGGAGCAGAAATGTTGATAAAGGTGAACTTTTACCCATAGGCTTACGGAATCGGTTTTTGCAGGGCCGGGTGGGGGCTTAGGACATGTGCAGTGTGTGTGTATGTGTGGGTATGTGCATGGAATATAAATAAATTGAATAACAGATAGGTGCGAGGGCCCGGCGAGGGCCAGGCTGACGTAATGAAGCTTCCATGTTTTGCAAGCCGTAGTTGCCGTGGCTCCGGAAAAAATAAACAAAAGGCTGAAATATCCTCGCTGCCATGTGAGGTCATGGGAATTGGGACGTCTTTCCTCCCAGCTTTCGGGACCGAGGCGGGTGTTTTGGTGTTTGATAAATTGCTTAAGCAAATTTTAAAGTGTACCGGTCCATAAATAATACCATTAAAAATCACTTTCGCATACACGCCCATACCGGGTTTCAACGGGCTCTCGGGAATCGCGGGGCGCGTTGGTTTTGTGAGTGAGTGTGTGTTAAACGAGAAGGGGCTAACGTCCGGTAATAGTTTCGGTAGAAAGGGTATGCTTTTTTCCCAGCACAGATTTGCAAAGTGCAAAAACTTTTCAACTGAAACTATAGATCCTGGTGGGAGAAAGGGAATAAGTTGAAGGAAATAAAAACAACCTGATACACGTGTTAGTTAGAGGAAAAGAGAAGTGGGAAAAGAGAGGTGGGGCATGTTTTTGATGTAATGTATTTATAATGCGTTGTGTCGTGCGCAAGCGATGCACATTTATTCCCAGGGCTCCGATTAGGCCACGACCGCTCAGTGAACTTTACAAAACTTTCCCAGTGTTCCTCACCACTATAGGGACGCTGTTGATGCAGTTGCGTATGTAGTTGCACTTGACTGCAAGTGAATTCAAGTGTTGGGAAAATATGCACAAGACCGAAAGATAAGAGATTTGAACTGATGGTCGATAGTAATGAATGATTTGCGATTAATATGGATTTGATTTATAGAACGAACGACCGAAACTCGGATGTTGTGGCTCGGATGTAGGTTTTCCATAGTTTTTCCAACCCGGCTGAAAATGGCTGCTCACGATCGTTGCGATCGAGAATAGTTGTGCTGGACGTCAACATCGAAGGTGGATAAAAGTCGCCCGTGCATGTCATGAGAAAATCCTTGTACCGGTTCAGGATCCGATGATAAGTTATTTCCCCACCCTCGGATTGGTTCCGATCGAGTGTAGCAAAACGGATGGACAGGTACAGGTGGTAGCCTGTGCTGATTTTCCCATCCAACAACCGGGACGGATTAAATGTGCACTGTTCAATTAAACGGGACTATTATTAACTACAACTACGGAGCGGACCGAGACTCCCGGACCGTACACCTCTGGTGGTATTAAGTAATTTATTGGGAAAACGAGTGCACACGGATTCGAAATACGAACCCCCCCTCTTCCCAGCTTTGTTTTCCACGAGAACGGGGGCTTTATGCATGGTGCATAAGCAAAACAACCGCGATCTCCGCTTCTCTACTAGGAACAATGTCGGTGAACAATGGCGCCGCGTTGGACGTCATTAAGGCCTGGGGAAGAGTTACGTAAATCAGCCATCAGTCGATTGGACTAGTGGATGGACGTGAAAGGAAATGGAAGATTCCCCCTTGAGAGGGGTGGGGGGGGTAGGTTTTAAGAGCATTAAATTGTGTGCACCGATCCGGATCAACCGTGAATCGAAAATGATTGCACCTGGCTTTGGGAGTCTTTCTGGAGTACAAACCCGTTTGCGTCCACTCCACGGGCTGTCATAAATAGTTGAGGGAAGGCAGGGATACCAAAACCGGTACCGAGCGACGGCGAGTTGAAGATCAATTGGATCAACATTAATTCACGAGGGTAAATTAAATGCGCACATATTAGTCAAAACGACCTTAACAAGCGTTTGCGTTAGGCGCACGCGTGGCGTTAGCGCGCGCGGGGGTTGATGTGGTGGACACGGCACGGGTTGCGGTCTCCGGAGAAACGCAGCATAAATCCTCCATTAGCAAGGTAAATTCTGCCTAATTGGGATCTCATCAGCGCCCGTTGAGGGACTTCCCGAGAGTGCGCTTTGAAGTTTGACCGAAAGGAAGCCGGGCGGGTCCATTTTCCGGCTCATTTCCTTCGCTGGTGATGCGTCGCTGCACAAGGACACCAGGTTTCTCTTAGTCGAGCGAGGGAGGACTGATGGTTCCTCTGCAAAACCCGGGCCCGGTCGCTTGACGTGACGAAGGATTAGCGGCACGAATGCATTCCCGAAGAAATGTCCAATGTTTGCAAAAGGTCCTTTGTGTTGTGGAGAACAGCGTTTCACGGATGGCCGGGCTCTGGTTGGATGGTTGGTTGGACTGTTGCGTTTCGGGTCGTACCGGGTGGAGCACACTCCGAAACATACCGTGGTTGGATTATTTATTCAAATTTATGATCGCTCCCGTGGGAATCGTGTTCGTCTTCCACCCGATGGCGATGATGCCGATGGTTGTTGCTCCAACGCGCGTTCGTCTCTCGTCGTTACGCCGGGCCCACGGATCCACGGCCACTCTCGGGCTGTCACTGAAGAACCTCCGGACGGAACAGGAGCGCAAAACCCTGGCGCAACATATTTATGCACATGCAAAGACGCTTATTTATCATTCACCATTGTTTTGACGTTTAAGTAATTGCGGTATGCATTCACGTCTTGTATTGCGCTCCGCGAGGATTTTCCACCCGCTTGGGGGGTGGAGAGTACCAGGCCATGGGGTTTGCTACGTATCGGATCTCGCAGTGCGCGCGTTTATATTTGGAGGAAAAGTTTCATATGTCGGTTATGTTTAGTGAAATATAAATGCGTACTTAAGCCGTCTATGGAAAACGACCCTCTGTTCGACGCTTCGGTGGAAAGTCATCCGGCACACAACATCCGAGGCGGGAATTGAAAGTGAGTCGTGTGTGTGTTTTCAGCAAGTTTCTCCACTGGAGTTGCGTCTCTGTCATCCGTGCGAGGGGAAAAGAAAACCAGCACAGGAGATAGATAGTGTAATTCAACAGATAACAACATCCAATTCTTCCCCGGGAAAAGGACTAAGCCTTTTGGAACTATGATGGCATGTCATGATGGTGAGTGTCGAGGAACAACCACAAACTAACGAAACCCATAATGGTGGTTGGCGCGCGTTTGTAGGATTTGGAAAACAAGAACCAAAATAAAAAAACAGTCCCGTTAGCGCCAAGATTCTACATCACGGAGGAAATGATTTATTGCACACTGCAGCGCGGATTATGTCGCCCGTTGTTGGTGTAGGGCTTTTCTCCATTGTTTGGCTAACATTACAGCGAGCGGAAAAAAGAATCAACGTTTCGCAATGGCGGTCAGCAGATGTGGGATAGCAATGGAAAGTCATCCCTTTGGACGCGCGAGATATTGAGGACCGGTACGTTCTAAACTACATAATCTAGCGAAAGTTTTCCCACCCACAACGATTCGTAAGCGAAAGCAGAGTAGAACTCTAGGGGAATTAGGAAAAAATATGAAACATTATAAAAAGTTTTATAAAAAAAACTGTTTTGTACCACTCTCTGTTGATGTTTTCCCCTTAGCGAGGTTACAGCATGATGGAAGTGGCACTTCTGTTGCGCACCATCGAGCATCAACATTTGCATAATAGATAAACTTTTCCTTCATACGCTTTTCCGATGCTGAGTGAGTCGATTGGTGTTTCATTTTTTCATTTTTTGGTTTCCCAGCGTCAATATTCCGATGGCAGTTGGGACCCGTTACATAAACGCTTGACATTTGAAGATTACGTATTGTGCGTTGCTTATAGTTTGTTTGTAGTTCTACTTTGTTTGTTCAACTAACTTTCCCATCGCACATTGGTGCACTTCAAATCTTGATGTTAGTTCGAAAGTAGATAAACTGTTTCCAGTTATTCGATTAAAACTATGTCTTAACTATCTTTTCCAACGACACAAGATTACTGATTGTGGTGAATGACAAAACAATTAGAAAATGGAAGGAGGAAACAGTTTCTCTTGGTGTGTGTGTCTGTGTGTGTGTTTATGTGTCTCCCGCTTTTCCAAGACAACAAATGGCTGCAATTTTCTCTGGCTTTGCTTTTAGACAAGGACGAATTTTGTTGTTCTGTTTTTTTATGTCATCCACTGTTGCTTTTTCGCTGCAGTCGCTTCGTTGCGATGAATTATGGGCGATATTGTTGCTGTCAGGGTTGTGGGATTTGGGCGAAGTTTATTTGTGAAAAGTCGGACTCGGAAAGGCAAATTTGTAGCTCGTTTCGCCTTTCGCCCGGCGTGATGTTTCGTTTTCCACGAGCGCACAAGGTTCCGAAGCAGTGGTTGGAATCGTCGGAAAGGAGTACAAAAATAGTGCAGCAAATGATTGTGAAGAATTACGTTTATGAATATGAAAAATGATACTGCATTCAAATGAATCATTCAGAAGGATGGCTAGCTCGGCTGGTGGCTTTGTGATGATGGACGATTTTTAGGTAGCATTTTAACAATTTGTGAAAGTTTAAACGACCCTAACTTTCGTTACAAATCGGTACGACATCTCTTTTGCATAACATTTTTAGTCGAAAATGATTCCTACAATTTGCGTGAAAACAAATCAGGCTTTTAGAAACATCTAAAATCCTCCTTCCATGTTTTGCCACGTTAGCTCCATATTTCTGTGGAAATGGAATACAAATCCCAAACCATTATTAAATCCTCAATTTCGACTCATGCCGATAAGCCTCTTTCTAGTTTAAAATTTCTCCATCTTCATTTACAAACATCCGTTGATGGTGTCGACTTTTTTTCCTGCTTTCATCCATATTAAGCCCCTAGCATAGGAAGCGCCTTTACATGGTTGGTGTTATAAGAGAATCATCGCACCGGGTCGGACATGTTTCTGTAATTTTTGTGCGCTTCGAACAAGAGCCGACCAAGAGCCGGAACGTGTTTGGTCTGTTTGTGATTGTAATGGACACGGTTGTAATACGGTTTCGCCGATTAGAGGTTTTGTAGGACATGGTGTTCCATTCAAAACATCGTCTTTTGCCCCACTACAAGTGAACGTTTTCTTTTCGCGTTGGGGAAGGTTACAAAAGGTGGGGAAGGTGCTGACAGCATTGATAACAACAATGAATCCGAAGACATGTTGGTTTTCTGGATGCAAGAACCCTCCTCGGTGTGGCGAACTGGTGAAAGTGACAGAGGCAGCGAAAAGATCAAACGAAGCACTCGTATTTGGCTGTGGCGACACAGTCGACGAGTAAATGAAGAATCATAAGGTGGAACTTGCAAAGGTGGATGCACCTTTCTCGCGAAGTTCTTCTCCTAGCTCCAGAACGGCGAAGGGCTTGCTTGTATTTTTCGTTGTAAAAGTCTCCAGCCGGGGTGAAAACGAGTGCTAACCTCTAAACAGGCAGCTCCCGTACCAAAAGGAAAGATGGAAACTCTCGTTTCGAATTTCAACCACTCGCTTTCCATGCCGGTGGAACTCAAACGAACGAAGGAACGCCGGAAGGCATCGGAGCGTGGTTTCCTTGAAGTGCTTCTCCGGCCAGTCCGTGAAGGTTTTGGATTTCGTTCGTTAGGTCCGCTGACTCGTCACGCCGTATGTGATGCTAAATGAGTGTGACTTGAAAAACAGCCAACGCTTAGGAAAACCCATCCTTCCATCGGCACAGGAAAGCTGCTCCAGTTCCCGGCGTGTCGTGCATTGTGTCAGCGGCAATGGGGATTTTCCGGCGAAAATGATAGCTACGACACGGAATGTCTTGGCATCGTGTTTGCTGTGGGAAAATTAAATGACAACGGCAAAGCAAACGACACTTTCGCGAGCGAGGGAACGCAGCGAGAGAGTGTCAAGTTTCTCGCAGAACGTGCAGCGGCTTAGGATTAAGGATAAACAGCACAAATGACTAATGAAAATAAATGGGTCTCAGATAAGGCCAACACCGGCGTGGAAATCGTGAGAAAATGTGGGTGGGGAATTCTTTCAGTGTGGGATGGGAGGGAGACACACCAAGAACGGTTAATAGCACAACATATGAGCGCAATGTGATGTGATGAAGATGTTTTTTCAGCCTTCCGAAAGCCATCATCGGAGCGACGGCATGACGATGTGTTAACTAGAAGTGTATATATGAATGTGTGTGTGCTTGTGTGTATCGAGGTATTTAAAGCAAAGCATGGGTCCATGAGTGAGTCGAAAATCGATCCAAACGGTAACGATAGGGTGGGCCATACTGACTCGACAGTCTTGGTATGAAACTGAGGGCGACCTATCGATGGAGACGCTTCCAAAGACACGGTAGATGGAAATGAGCCAGCATTAATACTATCTGCAAACAGTTTGTAGCTATTGGAGAACATTTTATGGCACTTAAAAATGTGCTTCGGTTCCAGAAGTGGATTGCAAGAAACATCCCATTTCGTATTGTAATTAAATGTTCTGGTGCGTCAGTGGACGGTGCTTCCAATCCGGAATCAAATAGAACTCATAGGAAACGAACGGGCACGGGAAGGGCGGCTCCAGGAGAACTGGACCAATGGTTAGAAATTTCAAAATGCCTCTCAATCGTTTTTTGTTGTCCTTCAGGCAATAAGGATGCTACTTAGGCCTTTTCTTTCTTATGGACCCTACCATGACGGTAACGACCACATCGCCGTACAACCTTCCGAAAGGTTTACGGAGAAAATCAAGACAGAAAATGAATTTTACATATTTTTTATGATCGAAAGTGGAACGCAAACAGTGCTTCATAAAGCAAATTACATTTGAAATAGGCTTTCGCTTAAAAGACAACAAGAAAAGTCCGAAGAAGAAGTGTTCACTCGAATGATTTCCGGGAAATAATTTGATTAAATCAACAGGCTGGTTCCTGGTGGTTGAAATGTTGTTTGAAGTGTTCAAGGATTTCTCTCTTTACATCGCATTTTAAGTTGTTACTGCTCTATTAGCTCGAAAAATGGTCAATAAAATCGTTATCGTATGACATTTTTCTAAACTAGTTTCTAATTGTTCACGACAAATCTATTTTAAGAAAGGCTCCTTTTCTGGCTTGCAAATATTAAATAAACTAGATCATCCTTTTCCTCTCTCTATAAGTGTGTGTTATAATATGCTCCAGGTACGGTCACCTTCGCCCTCACTCGTGAGATGCATGGAACAATTGTACAATTGTATTTTTCCTTGCCATGTGGATATAAAAAGAGCAATGCCGGAACATATATAATGTGGTTTTGTTGAGCATCCTTGCTACGACATTTTTCCCCTCCCGGCTTTTTTCGATGTGGGAATGGGGAGGCGAATAATGCGGCAAGCGTTGCGGGGGCTAGGTGTCAGCGGGAAAAGGGTTTAAGCTGAAAAAATATGATCCATTACCTAGTCCAACTGCACCGATAAAGTGCTTTCCGCCAGTGTTTGGACCATACTTGGAGAAATCTTGGGCAAAATCTCGTTCGGCTGTTCGGCATGCGGGTGAGAAAGAAAAAAAGACAGATAGAGAGAAAGAGTGAGTGAGTGAGCGTGAGATAGAGACGGGGAGCGAGGTGAGAATGTGTGTATGTGTGAGTTTGTGTGTGTGTGTGTGTGCGTGTTCGTTGGGATAGGAAAAAGGAACAGTGATCACACAAGACGAATTTGCAGCGGGTAAAAGATGAACAAAAACGCAGAACGTTGGGGAGAAAATGAAAAACTACATGTTTGGACGGAACTTTGGCGGGGCGAGCAACGTGTGCAAACAGTGGAGGTGGCCGGGATAAAAACAAGGCAATGATCACGTGCCACGAAAAATAAAATAGAGCGTAAAGGCCGGGGCCTTGCCTTATGGAATGAGGAAGCGTTGGGATATAAGAAAAGGTTGAACATAAAATCCTCTCAAGGTGTGGTAGGCTGTGGAAACTGAGGTGGAATTGAGCTTTTAATGGATTTCTAGGCGAAAGCGTAGCTAGCCAGCGGTTTTCAGGAAGGGATAAGATTTATTTATGGTGCCGTGTTCCTTGCGGCTCGCTTTACCAAGCCTCCCAGAATGTGTGTTAGTGGTCGGGTGACAAAACATTGTTTTGCTAGAAATTTATGTGTTATTGGAAGGTGTCAGTCGGTTTGGATTGCAAACAAATGATTTGTAGCACGACTTAAATGGGCATCTTGTACAATTTCCATGCTTCATGACCTAGGATATCAGCAGTTTAGTAGTAAACAAGTGCATAAACATGAACGGTTAGTTCCAGACGGAATGGCCAGTATATCTTAATCAGTCCTATTTATATTTTTCAGTTAAAAATCCTTAATTTTTTCCATCCGGATGAGCATAAGTTGATGATAGAAATACCACTTTACAATAGAACGATAAAAGAGACATACTTTTTCCAATGACTGCCTGCCTGCCTGCCTTAATGCCTATTGTAGAGTGCCAACCTCCTTTTTTCCTGTTCACCTCACCGCACAAGGAATGTCAACTGGTCGCACAGAAATGGATGAACAGCAGGAACAGGGGAATTGACCGGTAGCCCGTTTTTGAGAAAAGAGAAGTGAAGAATCAACCGAAAGATCCCAAAGCTTTTATCCCCAAGTCGAAGGTTTCCCTTTATCCGTGACCTTTCACTGTATCGAGTTTCCTTTTAGCCTGGTGGAGAGTGGGAGCTCGGAATAGCATCGGTTTAATGTGTCCCGTACTAAGGATTCTTTTCTTCGGTGAACTTCCTTTCGGGCCAGTTGACAAAATCGCTCCTATTGTCTGGTCGGTGAAGGACAGAGCGTCCAGAATTTCCATTTTGTAAACGATTGGGAGCGCATCAGTGTTCCTCAAAATGCCCTCTATTGTTCGTTCCATTTAAGGCGCTTCTATGGTCAACATATAAGCATGTTCGTATCGCTTGATCCGTCGTATCTTTGGATGATAGGAATTAAACAAGCAACGTGTTCATATGAAATAGTTTAACAAACGATCGAGTGGGGCAGATAGTTCACAGTATTCTTTTTTTTTAACTTTAGTTACTCGATAGCAAAAGTTGTGGAAAGACCTTTCCCAAGAGCGTCTTTTAGATTTAACTTCAAACAAGAAAGAAATTTAATTTCTTACAAATTCCCATGGATTTTGTATAATATAATAAATTCTTCAATATTTTTTAAAATATAGAATAGAAAGAAAGAAAATGAACGCACATATAGAACCGAAACCTGAAGCAATATGAAAAGGTGTGTGTTCACGTAAAAGGCAAAGGAAATGCATAAAAAAATGTTAAATTAAAATAAAGGCAAAAAAATCAAAGAAAGAAAGACAACGTTGGGACAACAGAAAGAAAGAGAGTGTTCCAGAGACCTGAGAAAATAGCGTTGCTTCGTTTTGTGCTACTGACCTGTGACGTCCAGATAAACGGCGAGATTTATTTTCGGTTCCGTGTTCACCTGACACTCATAAATTCCACTATCTTTCTGCTGTGCATACTCAATTTTCAGATCCCAGTCGTCCGAGTCGGGTGGATGGATGACGGAAAAGCGCTGATCGCCGGTATACGTGTAGATGTTGGATGTCAATATGTGCAAATCCCTTTTACGCATCCACGAAACCTGTAAGAGGAAGAATGAATGTAAAGGTATCAGAGCATTGCATGTTTTGTTAAATTTTATAAGATAACAATGATAATGAGTGAAATAGCGACAGTTGGAAATTTTTTTGGTTTAATCAATGGATTTATTCATAGTTGATATGGAGTACAACTTGCCAGTATTGAATTGTCTCCAAATTTCCTAATAAATCTTATGTGTGATTATTAAATCAATCTTTGCGCTCAGCTGTAATATGTGGTATGCAATGCGGTCGACATTTGATGAGTCCCAATCAAATGTCCTTTAATCTTTCAATCATTCTAATTATTCCTGGTCACAAACATCAAACAACGTCATGCTCTATACTAAACCACACATCAATCACGTACTATTTTTCCATGAGGGTTTGAGAGTATCATATTGCACCCAAATCACGTGGTTAAGCTTATATTAAATTGGTTTGTGATTGGTGTGTGGTAAAAAGTCTTTCGGAGTAAGAAATGGAGTTGATTCATTTTCTGATAAACATGGACAACGTTTTTGTGCTCCATAAAGAAATTCGTAAATGCAGCTCATGCACAATATAATGCTCTCGCAACCATCAACTAATAGTGCATCATTTTTCTCTGCCAATAGTTCGTCGATTATACGACGCGTCTACTTTCGAATTCTACCCCACGTTGGACGGAGCAAGGGCCACGAGGTTACATAGATCAATTAATCATAATACGTCATAAAAGTTCATGAAAAATATTTTTAGTCCAGCGCATGAAACATTTGTCGTGACTCGGTGAAAACCCTAAATAAAAAATACAACAACCTGAATCCTGGCTGTGGAGTTCACTATCCTTGCGAGAGGATTCCCGGTCGATTCATGCATGAGGAAACAACACATCATACATCAAACAGCACGTCGAGTTCTAGCTGCACGACCGTGTCTCGTCTGTTGCGAAAGCGGAAAAATGCGCCGGTGTTTGCATTTCCGGTCGTATGTATTTTTGGTGAGCTATTTTTTCTTCACCCTACCCGTGGTACCCTTGTCGAGTTGGAACAATAGATGTTTTTGTTGTGTTGTGCTGTGTGCTTGTTTGCCAGTTTATGCAGCGCGGATCGTTGGTTGCCCTATGCTCTTCAAGACTGTGAACATCCTCTATCAAACAAAATCCTTGTCACCGCACGGCCAGAGGAAAGAATGAGAGGTTTTCAGCTGAATAATTTTGTTTGCCTGCTCTCGAATCGAAAAAGTGCCAGTTCGTGCAGTAAGCACCATACGGATCAGGGTGTGTGCGAAGTCACTGGAGTCCCCAACCGGTGATCGTGATAGGAAGGTTGTGTGCTGTGTTGGGCTGGGCGTAGCACTAGCATGACGAAAGGTGACAGCATGGACGTGAGGTCAGAGCGAGCCGCACCAGTCCGTGTCACCGACACGCGACGGAAGTCTGCAGACTGGAGTTTGGTAAAAATCCGAAAACACGCACGGAAAATTCCTATCGCCGGCACCTACGACTATATGACGCATGTGGCCTGCGAGAAAGCAACACGAATTGATGAATTATGGACTGAATATTTATTTGGAATTTTTTCGCACGCATCAAAAATTTGTGCCCTTGCTACTGGAAGGAAACTGCTGGACGGCCCGATTCACGACTGACATGCTTATTCCTACTCATCGGCACGGTGTGGAGATGAGTGTTTTGCATACTCCATACGAACATCCATACACTAGTAAATGAAAAGCGGCAGCGAAAGGGTGACACGTGGTGAACCGTGGCGAATGGAAATGATGGGAAAAATGTCAGCTCAATTTGATTTTCCGGTGAAGTGACAATTTGATTCGAAATTTTCCCGATGTGCCCTTTCATGCTGCGGTGCCGATGCTGATGTAACCGATGTGATTCCACAGCGAGACAGCGGTATCCGAACAAAAAATAAATGAAATGAGTTGGAAAGGAAATAAACATGTTTGTTTGGTGGCTGACGAGTTGGATGGATAATTTGTTTATGAGTGGATCGAGCCATAATGAAGTTTCCATTCCCGTACGTGACCGGTGCCGCATTTTCCGCAGTTGTCACTTCAGAATTGCTTAAAGCGGATGATCCATCAAACGCTGTCGAGGATATTGAATTAAGTGCCTTCCGATGGGGGACCACATCATCCGGATGATCGGTTCCATTTGTCGCTGCACTTTTTACGGGGCCAAATGCGGCTCCGAAGACATTGTGTTTATTTTGCATAAATTTACGTATGGTTTTCTGCGCATAAAATGCGTTTTTAAAACTCACTTTCGTATGAACAATTAACAATTTCACGTCAAGCACAGCATCAAGTCAACACCCCAAACAAAACACGTGAAATGGGTGGGTTTTGTTTGCTTAATGTCACCACAACACATTTAATATCAATAATAAGCTCATTAAACCGCAGGGTAGCGTTTTTTAAATTATTGGAATATATTTGTTTGACTTTTCGGTTCCTCGATGATAACGGCACGTTCGCACATCGTTTGACTTTTTGACGGAAACTCTGGGTTTGGGTGCGGAGATGTAAACAGACGAAACCAAAAATTAACCCAATTAATGTCACAAAAGTACCCAGGAAAAGTTGTAGGCGTTGGTCGCGTCGAGTGAAGCAAAGTTTTCCACGGTCTAATTAAAGGGCACTTCTTCCCGGTTCGTGCTATCAAAGCACGGGAAAGCTGAACCAATTCGATGGAAGTTAAGTTTACGTGACGTTCGGGAGACCCGAAAACCCGAAAGCTGATGATGGCGTAGCTGGAGGCTACATATAACCGAGGAATACGCCTTGGGACGATGGCCTTCAATCAGTCCCTTTATGCGAAAGATAAATATCCCATACATCTTTTCGTCATCATATCAAATGGCAGCCAAAAGGCAGCCAGGTCATAAATGACAAAGTTTCGGTTGGGGAAAATTATTTCAACATTTTTCCTGTCCCCTCCAAGGGATGGAATGATGATGGTGATGGCTGAGAGCAGTTGCTTAAGAGCGTGTAATCGATGGGCCGTGGGCTAGAAAGCATTCTTATTCGTCTTTGGTGCGCCTTACGGCTGTGCAATATAATAAATTGAATTGCCCTTGCCGTGGGTTATGTGGAATCGAACAGGGTGAACCAATTGCCCCGAAGAAACCACGCACAGGACCCGCACAGCTCCGGGCTAGACCGCACGGGCGACCCACATGAGCACACCGCATCGTCCACACTATGATATATTATTTTTCAATTATCGGAGATTTATTTAATTAAGAAAATCATTTACGCTGTTAGCATCTCGATTGCGTTATCAGGTTGCTGTGTTTCGGTTGTGCGTTGGTTGTCTCCATACTGCGTATGTGAGTATGTTTTTGTGTGCGTATGAGAAGGCGGACAATCAGGAGGAAAACTCCCTTCACTCAGAGGTTACTTGCAGAAGAATTAACAGGAACTGCGATGCGATTGACGGAGGTTAAAAACTGTAGCAAACAAAGAGTCGGAGAGATCGATAATTAATTTCATCAGTTTTATGCTTCATCGAATAAAATGGTAAAGCCATGCCTGCAGCAGTCATGTGGAAATGGTTCCTGGAAGAATAATATTTACTATTCACCTGAAACGGTATGAGAGAATAAAAAGGAGCTATTCAAAGAATTGCAACCACAGATTACTCTCTTCCGCTGAATGGTTGTTAAGTGCGTTTAATGTTGATCGAAACATGTTTGATTTTCAGTTCAGTGCGTTGTGTTTTCAAATTTCTCTGTCGCATTAATTTACATTCCTTAAAGTAACAGATAAACGGCTGGAGATATTGCGTTATCCATTAATTTTGCTGAAGACGACGCCTTCCAAATCAAGTTGCTTTATATCACACGATGCTGACGTGAAGTTTTGCATCATTCATTATAAACTCTGGTTATTGTGATGGTACGAGCAAGCTGTTGCAGAGTTGTAGAATTTGTTTCCTCATTCTGGCTGACGCAAATAACTTTCGGTCTCATAGCAACATATTTTTTGGTGGCGCCCTCGAAAGCGCTTCTCGTGAAACAAGACCCGCGATAAACAATTTTGAAGAAAGTTTATGAGCAAACAGGCGTTATACCCTAAAGTGTATCGCGCCCATACACCAGTGTAACCTATGTTCCTGGTGGTACTACATTCGTTGGTCTGCTCTCTCTCTGAAACACCGTCCTGTGAGCGGATGGTTGAAATGCCGGAACGTATAGCTTGTGCCTCCCCTGCCTTTGCACCAGCTACCAGGCGCCTCCATCGGAAAGGGTCGTTGTGTGTAATTAAATTTCGCATCCTAGGCCATGGGCGATAGGACGTGTAGCAGCCGTGTTGAGCCGCAGATTGTCGTTCTTCCCACTTGAAGCATGGTTAGCCAAGCTCGCATTACGGCAACCGAATGCCAACGAATTCGTAGGGCAAAATTTTAAGGCCGGGCAACATTTCGGCGGCGTGCAGTGGAATTCAATTAATAATCCAGTCAGTGTGCGGGCCCAGGTATGGGCGCCTTAAATTATCTTGTAGATTGAAGAAACGGGCGCATAATTTTCCCGTAACACACACGTCGTAGGTGGTCTGCTTTAAGGCAGCTTTTATCGATCGGCCGGCAGCGTGTCGAAAGGCTCCCGGGTTCCCGTTGTTTGACGTTGCATGCCTAATCTATCATACTGTGAGCAGTACATCCGCGCTGCATTAGAGTGTCGCGACGTGCATAAGGACTGATTGATTGATTAAATCATCTGTTAAACAGTTTATGTGTGAATAATTTAGTCCACCGTATTGACAATGGCCGGAGATGGAGCGCACTGGAAGCCCGGTTTTGGTGATACCGGCCGAATGAGCTTATGCCTATCGAGCCGCGCTCATTCGGCACAGTTCAGTTTGGAAGTACGATGATGAGCCTGCGTATAATAACGGCTAATGATGGATTTCGAGCAACGGTTGAACCATATCCGCTAGGGCTTTTCGGTGGCCCGCAATCAATTGAGTGAACTGAGCCAGAATAATGAACATTTCCGTTCGATTCCATTCAACGCATTTACCAACGGTGGCTGTTGCATTGCATTTTAGGAACTGTAGAAAGTTGGTCACTCTTTTAGATTCTTTAAACCAGGTTTAGTATTTCTGCAACCTATTCAAGTGCATTTATTGTTGGACGGACGGAACAACACACCATTTTAACAACACTGAGAAAATCAATTTAACAAAAATCCCTCCGACGGAGTCTACTTAAGGAGGAGATTAGTACCCTCTGGCAAAGAAATGTACAAGTTCTTCACGGCCGCAAGCGCAAGAGTTCATCTTGCTTCAGCAGTTGTTTGGCAGTTCTTACATTTCCATTATCATCGGTACTAGTTGAGTAAGTTTCTAATGTATAAATTAGCCTCAGATTGGCCCACTCCAGCAAACCTGTCTTTCACATTCGCGCCTGCGAGTGGAAACCCTTCGCAAAAAGGGAACCTACACATCTTATGAGTTATGACATCGCGCTCGGCGTTCGGCAGTGGGCCCCACGGTCCAAAATGTTGGCACCAGCAGTTTTCTAAGCTTTCAAAGTTTGCCGCACAAGTTGCCAAGTCAAAGTGGGGCTCCGAAGATTGGAGCGCGCGACTTTGCGACGGAAAATACACCACAAGCAGACGCACACGTTTCGGACACCGGAAGAAAAGGAACCCCACGAAACCGAAGTCAACTGTACAAGGGACCATAAATTCTGCTCTCCCAGTGTCTTTTTGTAACGCGCGGCGCGTTGTTTCTTTTGTGGGGAGGTTATTTTCAAGGTTTGTTTTATTTCCTGACCGAACTTAGCGATGCCCGGACACGCGAGAGGTGGTGAGAAAACCAAGGGGTTCAACATGATTTATTTTAATGTATTTCCATTTATACTATTTCCGTCTGCTGTGAAATCCGATTTCGTGCTCGTTGTGGTTGATTTGCGCGAACGGCATCGCCGGCACGTGAGTCGATGTGCGGTTTCCATGCGGGGTCCGTGTTTCCTGCGAAGTGTGTGTGTGTGTGTGTGCCTTTACAGAACTTTTACGAAATTGTTCCGGAAAAAAACCCGCCCTTCGAGGTGGTTTCCAAATGCGTACTTTTTTATGGCACTTTGCCGTGGCGCCAAACCTCGAATCGAACGTTGTGCAGAAACGGACGCATTAGAACGCCACCCCAGACCCGGATTCGGTGTGTGACAACACTTTTGGCAACGTCCGACGTACAAGAAGTTTTGCAAGTCCACCCCCGATGCAATCGACATCGACGCTTATTTTTGTCGTTTTGCTTTTACCTCGTTTAAACTGCCAATCGTCAATCGACCGAGGGTCGAAAGAAATGTTGATCTGGAAATCTATATTTACGGCCACTCAGCAATGGTGTGCTGGGCCACTGACAGACGGTCACGGTTTGCGTGCGCCATGTGCCAGCATTGCAAACTTTCGACTGACCACTACCACGCCATGGTTTCGGGTTATACACTCCTAGTGCCGTTAAGATAAATCACTGGTGTGTCATTCACGTTCAACTAAAACCGCTGACAGTGATGTATTATGGTGAGGAATTTATATCAGCCATTCTTAAAATGCTGCTGGTTTGCGTTTGCGTCTGAACCGTAGTGGTGGAACCGCAGGCGTTTACGCTGTGTCCCTCAGGAGGTGTTGGTCACTTTGAAGCTATCCAAAATGCAGGGATATTAACCACCTCACAGCTCGACGCTAGAGTTGTCGGTCTTTGTGTAACGCTGTTGGCTGCGTCTGATGCGGGACATAGACGAATGAGAACATTACTCGAGTTACCTGCTTCTAACCCTGATGTACGAACGAGTAACGAATCTGGTGGTCAGTGGAAACCAGGATTCCTTCTCTTACCAGGATGAAGCTGCAATCCAACCAAAAGGAACAATTGAGGCATGTCCTTAGGTTTACCTATTATGAAAATTTCAACTAGGGTAGTATAAGCTGAAGCAAAATAAGATCATATACATGAAAATCATACGTGTTTTAAAACATACATTTCACAAACGGAAAAAACGACAAGTTTATTAAAACTAATCAAGCCTTTTTACTTGAAGAAAATTAATGTTTATCTCTTTATTCAGCACATAAACCTTTTTCTCATCTCTTGTGTAGAAATCTTTCACTATTAAATCGTCCGGACGGAAAAATGCAGCACTGGATAGCTGGTAATCAAAGCTATAAGCTAGTTTTATGCCACCAGCGGATGTAAGGTACGGCATGTGGAATGTAGTTACAGCTGCCATCAATGATGTCCTGGAAAGTGTCGCACTTAGCAGGAATTCAATAAAACTGTAATGTGCACAGTTTGGCGTATGCTGCCCTCCTTTCGGCTGAGCCAGTTCCACGCTTACCTCGGGTGAAATCTCGTTACCGGCTCATATCATTCGCTTTTCCAGTGTTGGCTGCGAATGGTTTTATTTTCAATTAGGATTTACAGCACTTTAAACTCCTAATGACCGTTAAACTTGCTGGAAATGGGATTTTTCACCGTGTTTTCCTCTCTTCTCGTCATCTTAGTGTCTAACTGTTGTTTTTACCGAGTCCGTGTACACACGTACGTAAAAGACGGCGGTGGTGCCCAATTCCAGTCTCCCCAGGTGGCGGAAGCCCAAGAAAAGCGCGTCGAAAATAGCGACGATAAAGATGTCGCTCTGTCACCATTTTTGCGTGCCGTTAAAGTGTGTCCGATAAACAAACAGAACATCATGGGGAAACATTTTCTCATTTCATCGCCGGGTGCGCACCTTGACGGTGACCAAAAATCCGCCCTGCATTGAGGGGATGTGATTGACGAAGGACGTTTGTGCGGAGTGTAGAGGAGAGAAGGTCCGCGCCCGACTGCATGGTTCCCAGCAGGGATTTAATTTTTATCACTGCTCTCTTTCTGCGCCGGTGGTGTTTGTGTCATTTTTAATATCCTTCCACGAGACGATGTCTGGTCGGGGCGAGGAGGGGGATGGATTCGGACAAGTCAAAAGCCACGCGCCACTGTGTCCTCTGCCGCGCGGAAGGTGAAGGTAAAACGATCGTCTTAATGTGCCCGGGTGGCGCCTGGGTGGAGCGAAATCCGCGACATTTAATGACGCCCGTAAAGCAGGAAGCCAAAACGGTTCCATCAAGTTGTTCCCTCAGCGTAAACAACTCCTCACCGGGGCCACGTTGAGCGAGTGTGAGTGTTAGCTTATCGTTACGCAAGCCTATATCACCGTAATTGGCTTATTATGGGTGAACGATGAAATATGATTACATTTGACATCACCCATTGTTGTAGATGCCTTCTGATTTTGCCTTCTTTCATGCTCCGAACCGGGACGGCAAAGATTTACAAATGGAAACACAAATACTATCAAGCTCTTCAGGGCAAGCACCGCATATGACCAACAGGTACTTTGAGGGTTCTTTCTCAACGAGTAGAAGTTGATGAAATTGAAAAAAAACCCTGTGTGCAAAAAATGCAAAACGAACCAAACAAAAACACTGATTTTTTGTGGCACAATGAAAAGTTGATATTTGCCTGGCGCCCATTTAGTGCACGTTTCTCTTTTCGGCAAAGAGTGGTGTAAAATTTTCCTAATTTTTACGACCAACAAGCTGAAAAGAAGAAAGCAGACGAATGGGAATGGGCAGGTTTGTAAACTGCTGCTTTTTACCCACAAACAAACGAGAGTGGAGAGGAACTTTCTCCTTTGAGGGCGAAGCCTTGCAAGTCCCAAGACTTTGACACCCAACTTTTACATCGGTAGGTCGTAAATCTGCCACAGTCTGCGCATAGCGAGCTAATTACTTACCGAACGCGATATTGCAAGATAAGGCAAGGTTTTATGTAATCTTAGGAAAAGCTTTCGATGACGGTAAGCGTTGCTGACGGTGAAGGCAATGCTAAGGACGATGGTAGTTGAAGCAATGTTTTTGTGTTTCAAAACCCCACTAACAGTCAACAATCGATCCATAAAAAAAAACATTTTCTAAAAGCTTCAAATTATTCTTTTCTAAAACATTACTTCTCGCATTTTATTGAATTAGTGTTTTTGAAGGTAATTTTCGCCACTTGTAGGATTTATGAACGGTACTTTGTAAAACATTGCATACAAATTCAAATTACAAAGAAAATCATTCCACGGCGGGAAAACAGTAAACTTTTAATAGAATTATCTTTGCCAGTAATCTACATTTACCCTGAGTTTTACAATTTCGTTCGTCCGCTTCGATTACTCTCTGGGTTTGTTCAATTTATCTTAATAAACACTTCTGCTATCTTCACCGAGGGGATGCAGGACCGAGGAGTCAGTATATTTATGGAACACAAGGCCAATGAGGATGCAAACACTGAAAGGCTGATGTCGATGGAAAACCCGGTCCAACATCTTATCTGCATCACGGCAAGATAACACGAAGGCATACGACGGGAGAAATTAAAAAGCACCCTCGAAAGGGCGAGTAAAGGATGAGCGCAAACACGCTTTGTGTGCTTTAGCACGCAGTTTAGAAAATGATGGAGATGCTGCCTGGTCTGTCATTACACTGAACTGTGAGCTGGGCGTGGAGTCGAAAGCGTAAATGAAATTACACTTCATAATTAAGACTCAGTCACCATCCGCTTGGGACGGTGCCGATGGTTTGATGAACCGTAAAAACTGGAAAAGCTAAATATTGTACTAACGTATCAACATCACGTTCACCACCGAGTGAGACCATCGCTGGAGATAGCTGAACCTGTTTGAGGGAGAACAGCGAGAAGCTTCGATCGACATAACTCGACCTAGATGTTTGTATCAACCGACTTTTTCTGTGCTTTAATTTCCATCTGATAATCATTGATTTATTTCCGGGCAATAGACATTTAATTCTTTTATAGTGTTTTGGAAAAGGCTTAAAGATGATAATAAATTAAAAAGTCACGATCACAATAGATCGTTGTATAGTCTTTTACGGAGAAATAATGTTGATTTGAAGGATTTTTCAAATCCTTTGCAATCGGGCAACAACTCGTGAAGGCAGTAGGTACTTGGACGTTCCAATTTAACGGTTCACCTCACTTCAATTCAGACGTCTCTGGGCGTTTCGTTACGGTGGACGTTTTGCTCGCCCGCCATGAGCTGGACACGAAACGGCATGTTTAGGCTAAATCCGGCCCTTAATGGAAATCCAACCGGTCGGACAATGTCCAAAGTGCTTAAGTGTAATGGGTGAAAGGGGCGCAAAGCAAAGCAAAGCAAAAAAAAACAACCAAACCCGAAAGATAGCACGAATGGAGGTCATAGAGAAAGCCGTTCACTCGTCGTGCAAAACAAAATGGCTGCATGTTGTTGCGATGATGCAATGATATCCACGGGCACCGAGGGCGCTTAGCGTTTGCATGACTTCGCTAGGGATTGAGGGTGATTTTTGGCAATGGCCATGAGTCCGTGGGATGTTTCCTATTTTTTTTTCGTGTATGAGTGTGTGTGTGTGTGTGTGTGTGAGTGGAGCGTTCATCCCGGATTCACGTAAGTCCCATTTTGGTGCAGTTGTCGGAACAAGACACGCTTTGCGCCAATGACGTCCACGTGTACCACGTGGAGGGACGCATTCTTCGCATGACTGGTCGATGACCACATTTTTGCTCGCTGTGGTGCATGTGTCCTCGCGTTTCTTTCCCCGGGGTGCCCTGCCTTTTATTATCCTACCACCTGTTTATCTGGTTCCGCGGGGTGTCGCCCGCGTTTCGTTTTTTGTTCGGTCGATGCAGCTATTTTCCATTTTCATAAATTCAAATTAATGCTCACCTTCGTGTGCTGGACCCGACGGTCGGTCAGCGGACACTCACACAATCAGACAGGTTTCAGAGATCACACCTAGGCGTCCTCGGTTATCCCCATGGCGGGCGGAGCGAGCGAAAAGCTGCCATGCGGTCGCTGGCCGATATGGAAAGTCTGTTGATGTCGTTATCACCTCCTCAAAACCCCAGACAGGATCCCCCGAAGGCGTTATGGTGAGAATGCGGTTTTTCTGTTGAAGTTTTATCCTCGTTATTTTTTTATCTTCTGGTTTCGTTTGGACTCTATTCACCATTATTCGAATGGAATCGTCACCGTTCCTCGTTCGAGGTCGAGGAACTACGTTGTGTCGAAGTGGAACAAATTTACATTCCCGACCGTTATATTCCACGGAGACTCGCAGGCAGGCGATGAAAAGGAACACGTCAGAGTGGGCTACGGGAGACCACTTATTAAGCAATTTTTCACTGTCGAAAATGGAAAAATCGAATGGGACACGTGTTGGTAGATCGATGGCATTTCGGTCCAGCGGCAGGGATCCTCCGCCCGAAGCAACGAGCAAACGAAACGTGGGTTTGATGATTCGCTTTGTGCCGTTGTTTCGTGCTCGCATGGGGCTTTTTTATTTGGCACCGTGCTCGCTTGCGCATTTGGAAATTTTGCAATAAAAATGAAGCGATTACGTCCGACCCGCATTGGCGTCGGCGTACATGGCAGACGGTCAGCGGAAGGTCCTCAACAAATTGCGGTCGTTACAAAGTGAACCCCAATATTACTTTCTTGACAGCTTCCGGTTTTGCCCGGGACCCGGGTTCTCCCGATGATGACAGGGATCGGTGCCCGGACCGGATCGTAAGCCACAAACCGACCTGTCAGCAACCGTTACACCTTGCATACCTTCCTCCTTCCCTTCTTTCCCTCGCCACCGGGTCGATGTTGCTTTCGGTTGACCAACAATTTCATTCTACACCAGCGTCGATTTGTCCACCGATCGCCGACACGGACACGGAAATGGGAAACATTCAAAAGTTCATTAGCAGAGTATGGCAATCGGTGGTTATTTTTCTCCTAACGCAGGCGGTGGTGGTTAGCCTGCTTTCCCCTCTTTACGAAGGGATCACCCAATATCGCTGACACATTACAATTTTTCAGGAACTCTCACGCAAAGCCCTTCAAAGGGTAGGGACGTTAGATTGTTTACCAATTTAATACAATCGACCGTTAAGCGCATGATGATGTTCGGAGAACTTCGGGTAAAAGAGGGTACTTTTTTATTGATGTTGCTTTATTACCGATTGGATTATAATCTTTTCATTATGTTGGAGGAAATCTAGCAAAATGCCTTCATGGACCATAATGATCCCTTTTTCTATGAAAACAAATTTCGTGAACAAAAAAAGGTAGGAATGCTGAAAATCAAATAGTCAAAATATGACATCAGTTTAGTTTGTAATTATTCAGTTTAGGTTCATTTAACATAGGTGAACTAAAACACGCCAATTCTACTAAGATTTCTGAGAAAGTTGTTAGCTAAATTACTTTCAACTTTCCAGAAAGCACCTCCTCCGAGAAGTACATAGCGAAAGAACGCTCTTTAGAGTGACTCGAAATAGCACTTTTGCCATGGAATGTTTCGTAATTAACCAGGAGTAAAACTGCCAGTACTTGCCATTGCACCACCGTAGCACTGGCTTCAGAAAGAGTTTACAATGGCAAGTGTACCTTCGGGAGAAGAAGCGAACCAAGAGGCTCTTCTGTCCACTTTCAGCTGTGTGCAGCAGCTTCACTTGACTTCTGTTTCTAACTAGTATGTAGTAGCAAGTAAGGCTAAAGCAACAAGAAATGGTGGAATTTCAACTATCGGTCGTGTTTGCCCAAGGGTAAACGGGGGAAAAAAGAGACAAGCGTGGAGTGGCAAATTGGACTTTCCATGTTGGTTATCTTCGAAGTAAAAGTAAAATTCCAAACCAACCTCTAGTTCGGCATAGTTTACTCGTTCGATAACAACCACCCGCAGTGTAACACTTGAAAACGTTGGGTGTCAATGGGGTCCTGCTGAAGTTTTTTCCATTTTTTGGTGGTGTTATTTGGAATCTATTCTTGCGGTTGCCGGTAAGGGTTGTGGTCTAAAACCATATGAGACTAAACGGGCACATATTAAACCCTCAAAAGAAGTAAGTGCTTGTAGTGTAACAAAAAACAGAAAGAGATCAATATTGAGTAGGGAATATTTTTGGAATGTAAATAGCTCTACAAAGGCCCTACAAGTTATTTTTTGGTTTTACTGTTTTGCTTATCTCATCATTGAAGAATACAATTTCTACAGCTGTGATGTTTCCCATCAAGTAAATGTTGAGAACTAGGTCAAATACAGCGATCATTTGAGGAATCAAGAAACGCAAAACCCTGTCTAGCATCACGCTCATTAGCAAATCGTTAATCGATCGACACGTCATCATCGTTTGAATGAAGCATGAGGAGAGGAACTACAGGACAGCAAATGCAGCTGTCAGACCTAATACGCTCGACAGACTATCGAATTGAGGGCACCGATTGCTGATCAAACTATAGCACTTTGGACCGAAAAAAAAGCGGAATCAAAATCGATACTTTTTCGTGAGGACAGTCTACAGGGAAAACGAATGAATCTAATTAAGACGTTGTGTACAGGACAAGCAGTGGTTGGATTCATCTAAAAAAAAAAGGTAGAAGCGAAAGGAAAAGCTTAAGCAAATGTGTGTCCGAAAACAGATGTGTTTTCCCCCGGAGACGTACTCGGATTTTTGGTGAGAGGTACTCTGGCAAATTGGGAGCCCTCGTTCCCAAAGTCCCTGAAAGCACCGATGAAAAAGCGGACGATGGAGCTGATCGTCCGGAGGTTGTGCACAACCCATTCGTAGACGAAATAGAAATACGGTACGCATCGTAGCGTGTAATTAAGGGCGATTCGAATTTGGCCAAAACGGTAATGGATCTGTGCCGTTCGTAGAGTCGCATGACTTTTGATCTCAGTCCACGGCAGTGGAGATACGGTGTTTTTCTCCTTTGCTTTCATATACTTGAGCGCACCCACATAAGTCGAATGAATTCCATGGAGATCTTGAAATTTGTCAATCGCAGTAAATCATTTCGGGTTTGGGAAATACTTGAAAAGATTCAAAAGTTTCCCGCGGGAAATGAAGCACAACAAGTGAAACTCGTGACGCTCGTGATTAAATTTAAAGTACGAAGTATGTAATGTGATTATCGCCGTTCATTTCGCCTTTCATATCTTAATAATACATGTATACATTCGTCCTGTTGTCGTTCTCGTTCGTCCCTTATGCCATTACAAATTACACCGATAACGATAAACCGTGGCCCATAATGAGCCACCGATGTAGCGCGTGGACGGTGTGGAGTCCCTTAGCTTTCGAACGGGGAAAGTTTTCGGGGCGTGCGACTGCTGGAGATAGAAGTTTGCGCGAGAAATTTCCTCCCGTGTTTCTTGGCGAATGTTTTGAATAATAAAGCAAGTCAAATCTAATCATGTTAACGCGTCTCCCGCGTTCACACGTCTCACGTGACCGTACACCCCTCGCCCCTTTTTTCCGTGGGTAAGCCTTCAAGACGGCGGAACATCGTGCTCATATGGCGACCGTTGGCGTAAGCGCGAAAGAGGGAAGCGCCGCGAGCGTAATCAATTTTAAATTAGACACGTTCTCATAAAGCCAGCCAACCAGCAGCAGCAATCTTGGTGGAAAATAAGAAAATCCTGCCATCCGGCACGTCACGCACGCCTTTTCACCGTACCTCGCTGCTCTTTATCATTCGATCGACTTTTCTCTGTTCCCCATTCGATTCCGCTTTGGGCCACGTGGCTTCGAGCACGTGAATGTATTCCTTTAAAAGCATATGTAGAGTGTTCCTCGTACGGATTTCCGCGTGACGCACTGTCACTGATTCGATAATTATCCTAGAATCACATTCCGATCAAGATGTTTGTGTTTGTGTTGCTGGTGCCTACAGGCTCTTGCCGAAATTCTCTAGAATGTTCTTAGCTAGTTTTGGAACTTGGGTTCTCGCCTGAGGGCGGGTCAGATGGCGTTCTAACGATATGTGCTTACAAGCTAAGGGAGCAATGTTTTTGCTCGTGTACCGGGCATGTGTAATCGTCTTTTAAGTACCAGATTTAACGCAATTTAGTACACCTGCTAACAGCCGCTCGACAGGTTCTCTGGATCGGAGGCAAACATGCCGATGAAGTTCTCGTGTTACTCGGTGTACTTGTTCGGACTGAAGCCACGGGAAGGGGATCTGGGCGGGGAGTGGGTCGATTGAAACCATCCCACAGCAGAACCGAACGTTCGATTTTGTCTTTGCGTGTGTGGGCAAGGGATGAACAAAAGGTGAAACATTACACTTTAAGAACAGATAAGCTTAGTTTGAATATTGTAAATGTCACTTTGTCACGTCGTTGGCCCGTTTGTTGGCACGTAAAGACCCACCAGGCGTTAAAAGTAAATTGGGAAAAAGTGTAGGAAAAATTTATCTAACTGGTGCTGGAACCGTGTCTAAAAGGTTGGCAGTTTCATTACGACGAATTTATCGAAATTTTGCCTTCGTTGGCTGTGAAATGAATCTTTTAGCAGCTGAGCAGCGGTTCGTATGCCACACAAATGGCACCCAAAAAGGAGTAGGTGTTTGTGATATGGCAACCGGTGGAGTTTGAGACTTTCGAGAAACAAATTAGATGGAATCAGAGCACATCATATCACTCGTACGAAGCACGAGTACTTTCCAACGATAATGTGCGTATATCAAACAGTATAATTTTTCGTAACCAAATTTCCCTTGAGCCAAAGGACATTCACAAGATCATTATTGTTCAAAAGCAGATTAAAAAAGCCACCACTTGCGGAGGTGCTCGAATACATCCAAGAAGATGATGAGCAACCATTCGTCTTGCTTGTAATTGAATTTAAACGGCGAATGAAGCGGTTTTATGGCCAACAAATTTACTTACCAGTGCTTTGGCACTCCAAAAGAAAGTTCCGGCACCATTTGTGCCGTCTTCTGTGCTGTACCAGTTGTTTTAATTACACTGAGCTAAAGTGTTCAAACAAATGACACACGTGACTTCCGTTTCCCGGAACCACGTGTTTATGCATATGGGACCCATTTCTCAGCTGTATCGGGGGGATATCAACGTGAGTAAACTTTTTGAAAGCTTCTCGGAAGAGAAACGGTTGCGAAGGCCGAATACCATAAAGTACAGTCGTAATGGAGTAGTAGTAATAAAACGTTTTCACTCCGATGCGAAAAGCAAAGCTGAGCGCACTGACGATAGTAGGGAAGCCATTATTATTAATTTAATTAACACAAATAACAAATGGCATTCGATGATAACGAGCGTTCAAGCGTCGGGAGCCTCCTTACTTACAGCTAGAGTTCCTTTTCATCTGAAAGATGCCCTTCATCACTTCGTACAACACTCTGAAAGAGCCCTACTGTGGCTTCTTCAGGCCTTTTCCACACCATGCCAAAAGTTGACCAATTTTTTAACGAGTTATTTATTCTCTCCCAAGATTTACGGTTGCATGCTTGTGATAAGAACAACAATCAACACTTCCTTGCCACTGACAACTGCTTCCCTCATTGGCTACGTTCATTATTTTGTCCCTTTCCGAGGACCCTTCCCTACCGAGCCCGAGCTTTTACGGTCGTGAAAATCCGATAATGGGCTGTTGATAATAGAATAAATGAACTGCGAAGGAAGTTTCTAGTTCGCTTTTCTTTTCGATTGGTTGAATTGCCGGCCAAAGTCCCATCAGCCTCTGGAAGGTTGGTTAACGCGCCCCCTTGGACAATGAGTGCCCATGGCCACACCCACACATACACACCCCAGACTGTATAGCGTCCTTCATTTGTTGAGATTTGTTTTTTTTTCTACCATTTCATTCCTTCAGACCGACGAGTTTACATCCGACAGAGAGTTTTAATCCTTCGACCACCAGCTTCTCGTTCGCCATAGGACTGACCAAGCCAGAAAGTGGCTTCACCGGATTACGCTCGTGGCCAGTTTGAAACAGCGCAATTCACTCGTGAAACGCTAAGTCCCGGTGGATAATTCTGTTCCCAATTCTGCCCCGCCGTTCGGTTACTTCGCGTTGGCCATTTCGTTGGCACATGACGCTCCGAGTGCTTCGAGGAGAGAAGGCGGAAAAAAACTGGGAAAAACAACACAAAACTTTGTGGATAAACAGGAGCACCCACGAGGGGGCCGAGAGGGGCGGAAGAATTGAGAAACTTTTCAATCGAAACGAATCGCTTTTCCCACTGTTCCCATCGACGCCTTTTTTCAATTAAACGATCTCGTCATGCGATCGATTTTTACGGCCACATCAGGCCCCTTTCCCTCGTCGTATTGTATTTTTTTATTCACATCGTCTCTTTTTTTGTCAGAGAATGGCAAAAGTTTTGCGGATACGGATTTGGCCAACTATTTGGCCTCACCTAGCGCGTGTGGACGGAATGCTGGAGGCTTTGCGGTCGAGCAGTCTCGGAGTCAGCGTAATTCGTTCTGCATTAACATCCGATAAATTTAATCCTCTTTGAAACTTTTTCGCTTTAGCGGAGACCCATTCCGGGTACCTTTTTTTCGCTGTTGTTGTTGCTCGCATTGCAGAAGAAGAAGTTATTTCGTGTTGGTTTGCGATTTCGTAGCGATGGCGCATTTCGTACGATTCGTTGGGATCGCTCGAGGAACGGTTCAATTTGCACTACCGAGATTCCTCGATGTTGTGCTGAGTTGTGGCAAAACTTTCCCATCACCGGGTGCATTTCGTAGGTGAGCTTGCCAACCGGTTACCAGTCGGGGGACTGAATGGCATAGGATTACATGCCGTTACAACTGTATTTACTGCTGTCTCATAATCGAGATCTGTCAACTAGCGCAAAGTGGACGATCGTTAACAGTTTAATCTTCCAACGGAGCCTTGACCGCAAATGACCCGAACTCAAGAGTAAATCCTTTCGTTACTTCTATTTGAATTTTTCCATTCATTCACTCAAAAGTGCACCATGAATAAATATTTTGAGTCCTAATCCACATCTTCGAGGGCTTCGAAGGGCTTCTGCACCTGCTGCTTTTGGATAGATTGATATTTTCAAAATATGGTGAAATATATTACACGAAATTTGGACTCAAAGACGTGACAAAAACTTGTGGCCTCGTTTTACTTTCACTCCCAAACGCTGGATTGTTATTTCTTCTGAAATCATCGTTCTTATTGTGCACCGGCTCGTAATCAAACCTCGACATAAATTTCCTTCAGAGCTTCCTGCTGATTTCTTTCTTCCCATTTCTTAACCCCTCCTGTTCTCGAATCCTTTAGTGATGACGCTGCGAGCGCGTTTTGGTTCTCGAATTCCCTCGGGTGATTGATTTCAATCAATTTCACCGCTCGTTACCGACTGTAGCGAGGAGGGTGTTTTTTTCGTTATTTCGAGTGAAGGTAAAACCTCTTCCCTTCGCTAGAAACACGATTACACAAGCACCCGGCGGGGGGTCTATGTTCTCTCTTTCCCTTTTTTTCGTGGTCGTGATAACCAAGGTAGAACATTTCGGGGGTACCTTTCCCCGTGTTAGCGGTTCGTTACGAGAAACGCGTGAATTAGAAAACTCACTTCGACCTTGGGTTGAACGAGGTTGTAGGCCGGTACGACTATCGGCTTGGTCGTCGAAGCTGGTGAGGATTAGTATCCTTTCAAGATCCACTTAAGGGTCTATTTTCAGGCGTCGGAAGAACGTCGGGTGGATTCGACTGAGTGGTCGAAAATAGTACCCGAGCTGGATTCTGACCGGTTTCGCTGATGCCGACAAAATGAAGAGAAGGGCTTCCTCCGGTTTGGCTGCAAGGGCGTGTAAAATAAATTTCCATTTTCAATTATGTTTGCATTTCGCCTTCCCTGGAACGTCCGAGGGGTTGCTGTTGCTGAAGAGGGTTCTCGCGATGGTCGATTCAATCGAGCGCCACGCCGGACGCGTGTGTTACGACGCATAGATGGAAATTCCGTAGTCGATCGTTCCTGGCACGACAACGGAATGGATAGATTGCTGAATCCTACCGGTTCCGTCTGGTTATCAGTCGTGCAAACACCGTTGTCCGTTTGTTTGTGAAAGGTGCGTTCGAGTGGTTGGTTCCTTCCTATCGGTAGGTAACAGGAACGACGCATCCTTATGTGTACTAGGGACAGGCTTTCCAACTCGACGAATCGGTCACGGGTTTGAATGTTGATTACTTGAGCAAATTCAATGGGAAAGGGGCAGAGAAATGCGAATGGACGAGTTTTGTCTTTTTCCAGTCTCAATCCAACCGTTGTCTTTCCGTGCCCCACATAATCATAGCGCGGAAATAGAGCGTGGGGATAGGGATTTGGAGGAGGTTAACTGCCCACGGCATCACGGGTGTTGGAAAGATTTCGCACGAAAAACTTCGACAGTGAGGTTTCCCGGTCGTTTGTTTGTTCAGTAAATGATTACCAAACAGTAATCTGTCCACCAGAACAACATCGCAACATGACATCCTGGCTGGAACTAGGGTTTACTAGGAAACCCAGGGTTGGCTGATTAAATTAAGCTTGGGATAGCCAATTACTGGCTCTCCAGGGCACCTTAGCCAGTGGAGGTGGAAAAAGTGGCCACATTGCCGTGGCCGACACGACAATCAACTGATGCTAATTAATTCGCCTTTCAAACGCTCGGAGTGGGAGTTAAAAGTTCGTAAACTTTCCTTTGCCATCACGCCGGGTTGCTAATTGGCCGTTGTCGGAAGATTCGTGATGACCTCAGTGTTATTTTTGCGGTACGATGGTTGTGTAAAGTTTGTGAACCATCGTATCGAGCTCCTGATGGGATGTTTTTCTAGTATCGAATCTAGTTCTTTGCAGTTCCTGTGGGAGCTTTCAAGGGATATGATATAGAAGGTTATGCAGATGTGATCGAAATGGACTAAGCAATAGCTGCGTTCCCCAGTTTGGGCGAGCATCATCATCAAAGTCCTCATTATTTCTGTTTTTGACTTTTAAAAAGGCTTCAAGGCTTTTAAGAGTCATTATTGAAGGAATCCCGATTTTTGCTCCAAATCCGCAGCACCCGAACCGAACCGGGGCCTCAGTTTTGCGAAGTGAGGTGAAGGTCGTCTTAGCTTTGCTCGTTTAGCGAGCATTAACATAATCTCGCAAGAGGATTTGTATCATCGAGTCGAAGCAAAAACATTAGCCCGGTCGAGTGTGGGTGATAGGATCGATTCAACGAATCAGGAAACCCAACGGCATCAACAACGGCAGGATCAACGAGCATCCAAGAACAGCAACTCCGCCCGTGAGCTTAAGTGACTCTAAAAAAAGCCGTCCTCAATGTATCCACCAAATTTGAGCCCCTCGAACAGGCACACAAGCAAGCAAGCAAGCAAACAAACAAGCAAAACTCCTTCTGCTTCGATAAAAAATATCTGTCATATTAAATGGATTCATTCTTGTTTTTCCTTTCGCGCTCAGCCTTGCCCCGGATGACCATTACCGATAGCATCGGAAGTATTAAGACTTTCGGCGCATTTTCGACGCCGCCCAACAAAAAGACTTGTTTGTTAGTGAATTCCGTTGAACATTGAATTGTGCCCAGGGATGTTTGATTTGAAGAACATTGTATCGCCAACAAAACTCGGAAAATAAAGACTCATCAATCATCGAGCCTCGAGGCTGCTGAATTGAACCAGGGGGACCTTGAAGAAACGAGGTTTAATATATTTTTGCGCTCTTTACCGAGAACAACTTCCCAACTTATTTAAATACATTGAAGACTCTTTATGTAGTCCACAGTGGAAAAGTACTGCGCCAGGGAGAGGCAATATTTTCATGCAAATTAAAGTTTTCTTTACTCTTTTGCAAATAGTTCTTGCAGATGCGCCCGGACTTTGGTGTGAAATTGACACTGTACCGTATTTAAATCCTTTTCATTTTATCCTACGCAGTGCATTTTTTACTTTTCCCTTTTTCAGGAGGTTATAATTTATATTCATTCGACCTACTTCCACTACCAGCAGATCTCGTCACTTTTAACTTTTCCGCCTCCTCGTTCACAGTTCATCTTAATATTGGCCAGGACGATAGGGCTTACCTTGAGCGATGTTTTATTCATCATACCTGTCGGGTGCCTTTTTCGAGTTTATTCTTTTCATTAGATCACTCGCTTCGTTTTTTTCCACTTTGAGAAGGTTTTTTCCCCTTCTAAAGCGACATTTCCAGGGGTTTCTCGGGAAGGTGAAATTCGAATTGATGAATATTTTACCCCCAATCTTAGCGTCGTTTCGCGGAAGCATGACAAAAGTGAGCTATTCATTGTCGGCGTAGATTATAAGCCCAATAGATGAGAATGCACCATAAAATTACAATGTTTCAGCTCCTTTCCATCTCCCCGGCACCGAGACCGCAGAAGAGTGGAGAAGTCACATTTCCAACGGGTATGAAAAGGAATCAAAGCTCCCAAACCCAGACGCGGCTGGCAAATGAATTCATCCTTCTCAGCAACGGGTAGCAGCAAAATAGAATACGTTAACAGTTTCACGGGTGAAGTTGGTACTATAAAAAGAAAACTTTAACTCGAAAATCTGAAAACCCCAAATGCCGAGAAACGAGTCCCAACGGGTGGGTGTGGAAGTTGTTCGGAAATTTATCAAACTTTTCAACCCCAATGATCCGGATTCCGCTTTTTATCTGAATAATGAGCCACGTTCGGCTGCGGATCCCGTGCGGCACAATGCGGTGCCGTCCTTGCGGCCCTTTTAGTTATCACGTCCTTTCAATCTGCGGCCCTGGACCTGGCTCGCCCTGGTTTTGTGCGTCTCCTAGAGGTAAAAGTTTTTCGGCAAGTCATCAATCAAAACTGGACATAATTGTATTTGAAGGCCGTCTCCAGCGGACCTTCACACGCCTCGGCGTCCCCAACATTTCCGAAAGGGGTTGTTGAGGAAAAACTTTAAGCCATCGGCCGTTGTTCTGCTCGGCTGTGCTCGTCTCCCAGGCCGACCTAATTACTCGCCGTGTGGTTGCGGAACATTATCTCGCTACAAGTACTTGTCTCTGGGGAGCACTTTTTGCCGATGGCCTTCCTTATCTCCATGCCAGGGAGTCGTTGGTGCGTGTGTACTTCGTCACTTTGGACTAGGCTGCATCTGCACGGCCATGAGCCTCCGTCACTGGTTGGCTCCGCTTTCCGGTGTGGATAAACCATCGCATGGTAATGATAACGACGGCCCCTAATAAAGCTCGCCCATGCCCATGGTTTGCGGGGAAATTCGGATGCAAGAACGAAACGTTCCCACCCCTTGCTGGTTTAGGAGGATAACGAACCGACCGATGTCGTCGGTCCGGCGAAAAACCGCTCGATATGCTTCAGAAAAAGCGGGTTGGTGGACTCCGGGGCCTGGGTGAATTACCCGCACAGCATGGGTTTGAAAATGAGTTAGGAAATGATTTATCCACCGTTGCCCGTTAGGACGTTCTCTAACAAGAGACAAGCAATCAAAGGAAGGGAAACACGAGAAAAGAAATAGGGCTGGTGCGTTGGGGGTAATTGTGTTTGTCACTGGGAGTTACACAGTGTTTGCGTGGTAAGCTGTGAAAATGAGGGAAATTTAATTTTCACGTCTGGCACATTTTCAACACCAGCGCGTGATTGAAATGAGACGCCGACGAAAGGCGCACGGTCATGACGATGTGATGCTTAATTGACAGATGGGGAAATTTGAAATCGTCCAACTCGATTATTTACCAGCTGGCTGGGAGTGGCGCCACTCACACGGAATAGAATCGAATGCAATTGGAAGTGCATCGAGCTGTTGAAAATCGGCAACAGTTGGAATCGAGCAGATTTCCCTCGTTTTCAATGCTTTTACTCACTTCGAGTTGGGATGCTTTCTTGGTGCACTATAAGAATTTTGAAGAATGTTTTCGTTCAAGGAACTTCTTCGTACAAAACCACTCCTGCCAATTTCGCACAGGGGCACTTCATGATAATCTGTCACGCTAACGGCATCTAATTGACAGGAAAATGAGCTCAAACATCGTTTATGCAAAGCACAGCTCGAACCCGCCGCACATTTTCCTAGGATTGATTGCACAATCTCGCAAATGGACGAAAGGCGAATAAAAACTGACGCTCATTCGTTCGGGGCCTGTTCGCTGGCTATTTTCGAAGGGTAATTTTTGGGGTGGCAAGAAAATAAAAAAAAACTCTGTGACCATTAACACACACACACATTCGAACGCCACGGCCCCTCGGGGAAAAGAATGCCCATTTTCCGGGCAAATAATGGCGCCGACGTGCTCGTTTAATTCTTCTTCAGCCGCGAGCGTTTTAAAAGCGTTATACCGTTTCGTTTCGTTCCGAGGCGGGCGTTTCGTTGGTTGTCGATGGGTAAGTAGATTTGCACCATTCGACACCAAGGAAACGTGTGTTCGGGCTCCTGACGCCGTCTGTTGCCGATGTGCTGTTGCCGGTGCAATAAAACGAAACTTGCACCCCGAGTGGACTGGATCACGTTCTTCACTTTCATCAATCCATCCTTAGATAGAGAGAGAGAGACAGCAGGAAGGAAGCGGGAAGGAGGGAGAAAAATTTGAGAAGGGTCCAAGCGGGTGGTCCGGGTTGTTTTCGTCCCACCCACGAGGCACGGAGCTGCGCAAGCAGCAGCAGCTGCAAAATGGTGCTGTCCGGAGACTGAAGCGATCAACCTAACAAACAGCAAATGAAAATTGGTGAAAATGCAGCCCCAGTGCACTGCTTACGCCCTGCATCGCAACCGAATGCAATTATATGCACCGACCACCAGCGAAGGGCAGCCGAATGGACGCAGGACCACAAAACTTAGCTACCCCTTTGGGTGAAGCCCAGGGCCAAGGGAGGAGAATTAATTATGCAAATCATTATTCATGGAAGTGAAATGAATTACGCCGTTTCGCACTTTCCACCAATGGGTCTCTTCACTGGCACTGGCGAGCTTTCCCGAGCGATAGCTCTCTCTTTTTTCGCGGGTGGGGTCGATTACGCCCGAACGAGAAACGGTGCCGGGCGGTCAGGAGTTTAGGATTGGGCGTTGATGGAAAACTAGATCGTCGCAAAACGCCGCGACAGTCTCGGACGGGAAGGTTGGGTGTTCAACGGCGCCCGGGGGGAGTAGATCGGGAGATGCGCATCGTTTGAGGTCAAATATTTATGTACATCCCATGTTTCTCGTCCACGGAACCCGGTCGATTTTGCGCGCACAAATAAAAGATACGCGAAAAGCGTGACCGAGGGCACTCTTCCGGTGAAGCTTGCACCGTTGTCCACTAATGCAGTGGTGTTGGATCGTTGATGGGAACGGTAAAGTCAAGCAAACCTTCGGGACGGGGGCGGGAGTTCATAAAAAGGTTCCCACCGTGCACTGCATTAGAACGAACAAGGCCTTCTTGGACCATGTGCTCCGTCTGTTTGAACACGCGATTTAGTCGCCATGGTTTCCGGAGGTAACGTAACACGGACCAATTACGCCAAGAGTGCCTGCACCAGTGGCGGGGTGTGTGTGACTATGATCGCGGGTGTCGGTAGATATAATTTATGCCGTTATTTAATGACGTACCGTTCTGTCGCCTTTATGCTTCACGCGACATTTCAGGACCGCCGTGTCGTCCACGACGGTAGTAACGTTGCGCGAGTTGACATCGTCGAAGTAGGGTTTTTCCGCCAGCCCGGACATGGCGGATGCCGGCGAGGAGAGGGCCCCGGACACGAGCGCTGCGGCTGACGCGGCCGATGCTGACGATGTTGCCGTCGCTGGTCCGCCTGCAGCGTGGAGTTGTGTCTGTCCTGTAATTCCTGTGAGAAGAAGAGAAGTGCATCAGATGTCAGCTACAATTATCGGCAAATCATTATCGTTCAGCAGGTTCGTCGGCCATGGGTAATAAGCGGTGCTTCGAGATCAAAGGCGGAGAGAAAACACGATAAATATATTTTTAACCATATCAGGTATCATTTAATTACTAAAAAGAGTAAAGGTTACTGTTTCAATGAATTGATGCATCATCTTTATAATTCATTATCGGATGTAGAGGTTATTGATCAACTTTTTTTTTAAAGAACTGTTCATACATCTTTGGATAATTTTGTAAAAAAACTTCTAACCACTCGCTCAAAGTTTTTTCGCTCGAACTTTCCCTAACATCATGCGGTCATGTCATCATGCGGTCGGTGAAAGTGTAATCAATTGGGACTCAAAAAAAACCCTGGACATCGACAGTTGGAAACTAATCAAAATAGACAGCTGATCTGATTTGACAGCTGATCAAAATAGAGTCCTGATCTGGTCAATTATCTTACATATGTGACTCACTAGCTTCGATAGCAGGTGTTACTAATCAGGCTTTCACATACTTATTTAAATCACTTGTTGGCTTCGGTTCTTTGTTCGGCAGGGCTTGGGTTTCGTGCGCAAATTAATAAACGGTAAAATGTTTATGAAAAGTTCATACTGCCGTTTGTGGTTCAAGTATATTTAAAGAAAATAAAACAGTAGAGAATAGATTAAAAATGGTCTCGAACATGACCTGAAACTGGTGTTTCACCCAAGGATTATCATAAAACAGGTTGCCAAAGGTCTGAGGCAAAATTGTGAGTCACTTTATCCTCCCTTTAAGCCACCGGCATTAACGTTTTGAAGTATTTCATCATCCTAAGGACAGAAAAAATATTACCATCAGCCAGCTGAGTTAGGCGTTCTTCGTCATATTGCCGTGGAGTTTGCGCGGAAAGCGGTAACTTGATATTTTAATTAAACTTGCCGAAACCCAACTTGAGCATGTTATCCGTGGAACGTGGGAGGGCCGAGAGGATAAAAGAAGTTTTTAAACACATCACGTTTAATGAATTAATTTGCATATGTGGCCGGATTTGTTTAGGCCTTGGCGTGGCGTGGGTGAAACGGGCCAGGGAGCTTCGCGGAAGGTTACCTTACGCCAATAAAGGTGTTGAGTTACAGGTTAATGGCGTGTTGTTCACCGATGCGTTCCGGGCGTCGGTACGGAAAGAATGTTAGTGGTCAAAAGCGTAAGGACGACAGCTGGCTGATGTTTACCTTTATAAGAGCGAAGCGTATGGGGTCTTCCGAGTGTGGTCCTCGACAAAGAGGGCGATGTTGATTTTTCGCGCGCACACAAAAGGCCACCGTTTCCATGGAAAGTTTGAATACTGGTGCGTTTCGGCTACAGCGTTTGCGTCCATTGAATTTTTAGCGTTGTTTATATTGTTTTTCTTACTCAAACCAAAGCCGTCAAGTTGTGGAAAGTTATACATATGTGTTTGCAATAACGAAAGACTAGTTTAAAGCATTCGATTGAGCATATTAGTAAAATCGTGAGTTAAGTAAACAACAGTTTAAAATACGGTCATTTTGGATGGCTATATGTTAACGGTGCGTTCAACATTAATGAACCAATTAAAAGTTAATGATTACGGGTGAAGTAAACGTAACAACTTGCTGATGTTCGAACAGATCTGCTCCCCAACTCCCAAAGGGGAAAACATGAACTGACCAAATACTTGTAAACACTTTATTTTCCCCGATCGTTGGCTTTTTTATGGGTGTTTAACAAGTAGTACGCTTCATTACGATGCTACAATACGTGTTTCCTCCCTTTCATAGAAGAAAAAACTCATAATAAATGCCATGCCCATTAAAAAAATACCGTAACAGCTATCGATTTTATCGCTTATACCACCCTCCAAGGGTGCAGTGTACTCATAGCGAATCACGTTAATTTCCTAGCCGAGGAAAGCAAACATTTCATCTATCGATCACGTTAATGGTGGGCGAAAATCTTCTTCCTATTCGGTGGATTCTTCATCCAAAACAGACGCGAAGGCAGCTCGATCGATGTAAATCGATTACCTACAATGCGTTCTAAAAAGATATCACTACGCTAGGCATGAATAAATATAAAATACATCGTAACCAAGCTCTCGGATGTGTTTTGGCTTATGCTTGAGTATTTAAACTCAATTTGTTCATAAGTAGACCTCACAAATGTTAGGTGTACAACAAACCAAAAGGAAACTAGCTGCATTTGTGTGCTTGAGTGTGTGTTCTGCTTTTGTTTCTTGAAGTGGGGGAATATCGATGATGGTGGTGAGGCACCTACCGAACGAAGTTATGAAGGCCAAAGTATTCCTGGAGGTTCGAGTCGGCAGGCAGCCGCTTTGGATATAATGTCATATAATTTAATGATAGCAATAATTTACAGGAAGGCTTTCCCGTTCGCCAGGCCCTTGAAGTCGTGTGCGAACATTTGGTGAATGTCGAATTTGGCTATAATAGAGAGTGGAGGGGAAGGTGCGGTAGGCATTAAATTTATGCCGGCAATTGCACAACCCTCTCGGCTAGAAACGTTCTTGTCAACAAATCATTGTGCAAGGCTTTCGAAGAAATGCTTGAAAAGTATGCAAAAACAGCCAGCCTGAGCGATTAAGATTAAAATGGAGGAGATGAATTAAACCTACGGAGTTAAGGCAGTGAAAGGTAAATGTGCCGAAATTGCACAATTTCATTCATTCGCAGTGGAAACGGGGAAAGTGAGGAAGTTTGTCTGGATTCCATTCTTCTAGCTTTTCGACTTTTCACTGGCGAACGATTTCCTTCCCGCATCTCAAAGTTTCGCGTTCCCGTGCTTACCTGTGGAATTGGCACGTTAGCGTAATTAGCATAGAAATTATGGAAAGTCGTTCATTCTTTCACTTCTTTTCTGTTTGCCTTTTATTCGCTTCTTTTCTCCTCATAATTGTGAGTCTATTTGCGAGGCAATTTTACCAGCGAGCGGAAAAAGATTAAAACTAATAAAGGCACACACCTTGGCCTAGTACTGAAGCGTGGGAGTTTTCCGGATTCATTCATCGTTCGTACATTTCACAAACAAACTTTTTGTTGAAATGGAATGGCTTCATTTTGGAAAGAAGTCTAGCGTTTAGTGGATTCTCTGGGAGGAAAACAATGATTCTTGATCAAATACCGAAGCCTACAATAATTTTTAAATGTGTATTTTGTAAAACTTCACTCAAATTCAACGGGCTGCGCAGACTGTGGTAGGCAAATGCAAAACAATCCTTGTGTTATCACCCGTAAAGCCCACGTGTTCCAAAGTGCTGGAAAATCCGAAAATCGATGGCGCCAAGCACCGTCTATTGGGCGTAAATTGCCGCTCCGGTCTGCGGGAGACTCTAAATTATTCACCGAAAACCTCGGAGAACATAACTAAGCGGTCTCTCGTGTCCCCGTAATGGACGCACGCATCCCCGGTGTGACCCTTGGAAAATGTTTATTTGATTATCTGGCTGGTGATTAACTTTTCCGCACAAAGCAATCTAATGAACACCAAACAACAATTGTTCTTGGTCTGCTGTACATTGTTCAGCCTATTTTGTGGAGGCGAGGCGGAGCTGCAACATCGTCGTCGTTGTAGGAAAAACCACCGGTTTGGGTGGGGACCCAAAATGGGACGCTTAACATACGGGCTGTTCTTTGGGGTGATGTTGTTGTTGTCACGGCTGAACCAGGCTGGAAAATCGGTGTTCGACCCAGCTCAAAGTCTTGTGAATAATGAAAACCTGTCGATGCACCATTCTTTGCATGGAGGAATGGAATGAATTTGTGGCACGCAAATTGGCACCAATCGTGTCCAGACTGCATGAGCTCGAAGCTGGACCCTACGGCCAGAACCTGCGAACCTGCACACAGGACCGCCATGTGTTCGGGATACTCAAGAAAACTACGATAATAGCAGAACGGGATCGTGTTGGCAAACCACGGTTGCGGTGAGCCGTATAAATCGAACAGGAAGCTGAACCGTAACAGGAGCAATAGCATCATAAGAAATATTAATGATACGGTGGATGGCAGTGAAGATTATTCTTCGGCCCTCCCAAAATAGCATAGCCGACATCCGCCTTCGATCCCTACACTCAGCAGTGCGTCTAAGCAGGGTCGATCCGCTCGGTTGCCGCTCGTTGGAGAAATAGTGGTACCTTTAGTGTATGTAATTTCAGCGGATTTTCGGCACAACGGAAGGGAATGAAAAATGTTTATTACGTTTACCCGCTTAATCGCCCGTCTGGCCAGGCGAGGCTCGCCATCGTCGAATGGGTTCGTCGACCATCGAAGCAGTACTTTCTGGATGTTTGCAAATGCCTCTACTTAATAAAGGGAGAGTCTCTCAAACATCTCTTTGGCCTCCCATAGATCCAAACTGAGAAAACTCGCATGTGGGTGGGAAATGGTACCGATGGGAATAATTTTATCGGGCCACAGGGAGGCCCGTCGTGCGAGGCGGATTATTTCCGGCAGTAAATGAGATATTTTGGGAGAGCATAATTATTAATGAAACTCATGTGAGGCGCATGTAGGAGAAAGATGAAAAACCTTTTACTGAAGGGTTTGAAGCGTGGTTGCGATATGGTGAGCGAACTAAGAAAATTGAATCGAATCTCACTTACCATCTAATCCGTCTTAGAGGTGAAGGACGCCGGATGTAAATGAGAATATGGGAAGGGGGGTTAGTAATGATGTATCGCAGTCCGTCATGGGCCATGGTATATTCGCATTAGTGGTTTGGATTATGATTGCACGATATATTATCCCATTTATTAGTATTAATCGGTTCGGTTTAGCTCCATGCGAAACGATTGTTGAAACTTATGACGCCAAACAACAACCACATTCAACTGAGAGGACCGATTAAATTCAAAGATGAATAATTATGCATTGGTGTTTCAACCGTAAATTTTATATTAATCTTCCCCATGTCGCCTGGGCAAATTCAGTGTTTTGTTTCTTTGAGAGAAAAAGTTTTATAGTTACAAACAGTTTGTATGGTAATAGTATTTATGTACTTTGTAACCAACAATACTATATTTATTTATTCCAGCCACAATATGCAAACTATTTTACTCAATCCAACTCTTTCAACTTTAGCATTTCTGATCCAAACAATTTGCAAAGTATACCATCTGTTTCAACACACGGTGCCACTCTTTATAGATCCAAGAAAAAATTAAAATGTATCACAGCAAATGAAGAAGTAAATTAACTCAAGCTGTTGTGTTTTTTCAGTGGTTTGTTGCCATAATGGTCAGCTCTTCAGAAAGTCCTGTCCTACCTTGCATCCCATGGCGCAGAACTGAGTCACAGCGGGATTCAAGTGATATTCGATAAAGCTATTTTTCAGAGTGGGTGGCTTGCACTGAAGTAATTGAGGAAAATGTGCTTGTGCACGTGCTGAGTCCGTCGAGTCAAAAAATGTCATTAACCGGAGTGAGTGGCTAGTCTTTCGAAATTAAACATTCATGCTAACGTACATCCCACAAAATTCTTCCCTGGAGATATGAAACTGCTTTCAGTCGAAGACATACAAAAAAGAGCACACACACATACTGTCCAGGACCTTCCAAGCGTACGCAAATGGAGCTGCAGAAATTTGCAAGACATGATGATGAGCCTTGAACACGAAGACCAAGCGACGGGACGTAGCTAACGAAAACTAGAAGGAAGGTCCGGTAGATGAAGCAATTCATAAACATATGCTATGACTAGGTCATAAAGCGGGTATGTTATTTTTTGGTAAAGTTTCTTAAGGCCAAAGTTCATTCCTCAAAGTGGGTTCCAAGGAGCTTATTTCGATACTATGGCATATGGTTGGTTTTTACCAAGCAGCAGTTTGCATTCTACCGAATTTAGTTCGAAGAAAATTGACTCCGAGCAGGGAGAAAAATTCTTGTAACATGAGTTTACATGAGTTGCATTGACCCATAGATCGTTAGAAAGTAGCTACTTGTTAGTGAACAGCGTTAACAGAATTCGTTGGGGATGTAAACGTTTTTGGCTCAAAATTCTATTTCAACACAAGTCAAGTAAAATGAGGTGAAACAATTACTTTGTATTGGTTTTATACAAACCCCATGTGGACAATTTAAAAGTTGAATCCAACGCAGAGAACCGTTAATCTCATGCTAATGGTACCAACTTTGAGCCGTTTTTAAAGCTATCTCAAAACACCGACAACATTAACAAGAAATTTTGATATGTTAGGTTTCACTAATGCTGATGGATATTTATCAATATTGTTCTTAGACACGTATTTCGTATAACCAAAGGAATGATATACTCTTGTTAAACATTTTATGGTTAGATCTCTGTGACGCCTGATGATCATACTGAAGTATAAATTGCATTAAAAATTAGCTACGTTTCCGAACTACCCCATCTTTTTCCTTCTATGGTGTATCAACGTTCTGGCACCAGAAAAATGAAAACAAGTTTAAGGATTCCTATTTGCAGCCCACTGGGCGCCTAATGTTTCATACAACCCATGATCCACTGGGATAGGCGTCGGGCAGGCATCACGTATTGATCGTTCTTCGTTCGTTAGAGTTTCTAAAAGTCAAATGGTCCGATGGGAGCCCGTAGCCTTTCGCGCAGTGGACGGAGCGGGAGGAAATTATTTAATTATTTAATCACGCCACATCGAGTCAGCAGGCCAGCACAGCATCCAGCGTGGAGCTCGTAAGCAAAACTTTCTCTTCTCCGACCGACTCGAGGCTGAAGGGTGCGCTCCTTTCATTGTGAATTTAAATAAATTACATCCAAAATGGGTGTAAGATTTCCAGCGTTTCGGGGATGGCCAGCCCGTTCCGAAACCCAGGCAGCCGATTGCGTGAAAGAAAAGTGCCTTCACTGCAGCATAACTTTGTCGAGGGTGAAATTCATCTTCTGCAAGAACGTTCCACGGCACGATGAGTCGTAACAAGTTTCTCACTCATCGACCACCGGCAAACTTTCGCCAATTTATCCTCCCACCCTCTTGGCCGTTCTAGAGACGTCGGGATGCATTTATGACCTTCTCGGTGGCGCTCGGAGGTCGATGGTTTCGCGCACTTGGGTGAAGATGATTTACCAGAGCTTCGAAGAATCGAGATTCCTCGAAAGAAAAGGATGATATCTAGAATACGAAGGATAAAGTTTTCGAACGAAACTTGCACCCGCCCTTAACGACTGTTGGGCCCGTATGTGAACGTCACCTGTTAGGGTTATCTGACCCAGGAAGCTTGGGACGAAAACTGAAGCTTTAGCCGGAATGGTGACACATTATGCATTCATTTAGCCACCAACCGGTGAAAATCGCCCTACGATCCGGGTAAAGCAACTGCATCCCTTTTTGGGGTCGGTTCTAACACATACGTCCATATAGGGAGCATCGTCGTCAACGACGTCCATGTGGCAGGAGAATGTTGTAGTTCTTGGGGTTCAGAGAACGAATCAGAATCCGGAGAACAGTGTCTCGTGAAACCTGGTATGACGAACAATGACCAACGTACGGTTGGGGGGGTTGGACGAACGAACGAACAAGTTTCACTGGCGACATGGCGCTCCCGACTGCGAGGCATTCGGCCAGGATGCGCTGTTCGTTGTTATCACGTCTTTCGGCTATGAATTGATGGAGATTAGCGATGAATAGCAGTGGAACCGGCGATTAGTGCGGCGGATTTGGTGCAGTCATTGAAAGGCGCTGAAAGGCATAGCCCCGAGTCCTCGTGGCCCCGGGGCCATCCTCCGGGCAGATAATTTGTTCGGTTGGACGTAACAACAATTGGACGTAATAGGATTGCGAGACGACGCGAGGTTCTGGGAAAGTTCGTCCGAGCGACTTTGGCGAGGAACAAGTTTGTAATCGTATTGTTCAGAACATTGAGCTCTCGTGGTCGATGGAAAAGTTCGACAGTTCGTCAAATTATCATGCGGGCTTACTGAAAGGGGTATTTATTCGAGGCGGCGAAAATTTGTACAGTAATAGTGGTGAACCTAGCTAATCTGCAGTATTCAAAATTGTCCATTGTTCAGGCAGGTCCGGAGACAAGTTCGTGCAATACCGGAGACCATGTTTGAAATGGAAATTTTCTTTTCAATGGATAGTGGATATATTCCACAAAATTCATACTGACATATCTATTTGAATTATTTTACCTACATTTTTAAAAACACTTTGGCTCGATTCGATTTCAATATTACAGTCAATTGTTCTTACTTTGAGAATTAAAGCTATTCTAGGACCTGTTAACCTGATGGATGCGGATTTCTGAGCAATTAATTAACTTTCAACATTGTTGAGGTAATCACCTTGCTACACAATGCCAGAGGGCTACCGTTTGTGGTCCTGGCGTAAAATCACTCCCATTATAATCATCATTATCAACGATGACGGCGTGGTGTCGTTGTCGCCGCTTTTCAAATTACTTTCGGTTTCACGGTATTTCGTGTTTCTAAAGAGCATCTTCCTTGAACTGAATCCCTTCACAAACTATCCAGGACATTATTTTAACGATAGCGGCACTGTGATATACGCGTGGCCGACGCTAGAATAGAGCATTCCAAAATGAGCGAATATCAACTACTCCCCCAAACGAGCGGAGGGAAATTAAATTTTAATTACATCCCATCCGATGGCAAGACCGACCGAGGGGGGTGAAGTGATTATCGGAACCCTTCACAGCATGGTTGGATCCAATGATCACGTGTCGTCGGTGAGTAGGTCCCTTAGAGACACCGCAAATCTGCGGTGTTGATTGCACGGGTTTGGAAAATCATTATTCGCGCTCTTGTGGCTGAAGGCACAACCCTACACCTACAATATAATCAATTAGAATCGATCCCTTTCTGGACGGCTCGTTTTGTTTTTTTTTTTAGAAAAATAGCTACCCTTTTCCAGATGAGGAGGGTTGGACAATCGATTGGGCTATTCGGGACAGGCATTAAGCGATCGATTAAGCGAGTCCAGTATCCGTTCAAGGTGTCAAAGCGTCGTAAATTTTAGCGACCCACCTCAACAATTTCTACAATAGCATCGTTATTTTATCGATAAGATCGAGCTTGAAGCATGTTCAGGGAAATTCGACAACTTTCTAATCAAGGACTTTCCCGGAAAACCTACGCCCGGTATATTTTTCTTCGTATTCACTCACACAGCATAAATATTGGGGCCCCGGGGAGTTGTTTTCGTATTTATGAGTTATCATACCTACCGTGACCCTCCGTGGACGGCAAGAGATATTCGGGAAGATCGATAAAAGATGGTGGTTTTAATTTTCCCGAAAGTGATCCCCGAGGAGTCTTAGCCTCCAAGCGGACGCATGGGCCGATTTTGTTGGTCTGAATTATTGAAAAGATCATCATGGGAAGGGTAGAGCATTGTCTTGATGTGTGCGTATGTGTGGTTGTGTGTGGGAAGAAGAGCATTCACGGTTGCGGTCCGAGTAGGGTTCGTTGCCTAGGCCTTCAGGGAAGGACAAAAACAATCACGATAAGGCAATCCGAGCTCAAAACATTCGAAAAGCAGAAGCGGTCGGTTCATAAAGAGTGTGTTGCTATCTGTTTGGATCAGGGCATTTTCCCATTGATGAAGGTATTAGGATTTATTCCAGCGCATGTGATCAAACCGTTTTAGGATTTCTGTGTTCTATAAATACCGTAATTTTTTCATACAACTATTCTATATCTGCTTGGACAGAAATAAAATAAAATATTAAACTGTTGAATTCAAGTTGCTGAAGTTTTGCAAACAGTTGGCAAAACTATAATCTATGTTATAGAAGCAAATCATTTACGTATGAACGTATAAAATTATGTATTAAATCAATCAATTTTTCGGGTTACCAATTTTAAGCCATCGTAGTTTTATACGGAATCCACGGAATATTACAATCCACCACACGCTTGATAATGTGATAAGATGAGACGAACGAGTTTTCCAATGTTGTTCCACGATGTCTGTGAAATCACATCACCAACACGACGACGATTGATACAAAATCTAATTTAAAGCATACGCGAGCGCAAATGCCTTGCCCCTGTGCCATGGTAAATTGTGAGCGTCGGAAAATTGGCGACACTCAAACGGACACGCTACGAAATGAATCGAAATCAGTTGAAAAAATCGTTCAAATGTATGCTACCTGAAGTTACCGTGTGTTGGGCAAAATAAAATGTATACTCAATTCCTCGGTCTGCTCGCAGCCCTTCGCAGGTCACGGGAAATGTGCTGCTTCGCGGACATTTTCCATCTCGATCGCATTTTCGCCATCCGCTTTCCGCCATCAGCTCTTCCATTTTCAACAAAAACATATTTATTGCCACGTGACCTGCATGTGTGGGAGCCTGGGTGGAGTTTAGTTTTTGTCCCGTTACGCTTCACGCCGTGCTTGTTGATAGAAGATGCTGGTGGGCGGAACGAAACGAGCGAGGACGCAGAAGGATCGTTGCTGGAGGGACTTTTTCTGATTTCGAGTCATCGAATGTTTGCCAATACCGTGCGCCGATTTGGCCTCGGGCGCGGAAAATTGGCTTATACTGATGCCTTTCAACCAACTCTCTTTCTCCTGCCACCCATCCGAACCGCTTCAAGCTTATCATCATGGAAGCCTTTCGTCCGCTTGCCCCACTCGCGACTACTCCATTGAACGGAAAGAAATAAATCGCGTTTTTTCCGGCAATTGGAAAAACTCGGCTTTCTGCCTACAAAATGTTGCTAATTTTTATCCCATCGCGTTCAAACGTGGAGGAACTCATGGGAAAAGGGACGAGTATATGTGCGGGTGTGTATATGTTCGTGCCGATCGGTGAAATTGATTACAGTAAATGAAATTGCTTACCGACAGTGGCCCCGGGAGCGTTTTTGGATTGATCGAACCCGAATGTGTCGAAGGGATGTCGAATGTGTCGACGATGGAAAGGAAAACTCATCCTGCGTTTTCCGCTCGCAGGCACGTGGTGGAGGCTTCGATGAAAATCGAAAACGAGCAAATAGTTTAGGTAGGAAATTCACCGAAAAACAGCGGGCGTTCCGAGAGCGGAAGGTGGAAATTCACGAGCGGTTGCTATTTCGATTGAATCACAGAGCTTCGAGCGAGCGTGTTCGATGGCACTTTGAAAAGTATTATTTCGAGTGAGGCAGCCGATAAAGGTTGCATTTCCTCCCAAACGCACCGCCAACGAAGCGGAGGGACGTAGGAGTCGATGGGAAAAGCAGATTTTTCCAAACCGAGTGAAACATTTTCAATCTCGGTAGTTGCACTTCAAAGTAGTCAATTTGAGGACTTCGCATCGGCCACGGGCGACGGTGGAACTCTGGCAGAGAGTGAGCAAACAATTTCTTTTGCTCCCGGGAAACCTTCGCTTTGGCTCTAAAACGCCTGCCCAGGCCCGTGTGGTCAGAGGAAAATTGGGTCAATGTATAATTAAGTAATCAAAGTTTCACCGCACAACCGCACGTGCAGCATGCAATTGGACGCATTTTGTTTCTGCCGAGTCGAAATCGTTTCACAGGGAGGTGAAGAGTAAGTAAGGAAAGAAACGAACTGCAACCAATCGTTTTCCTCTTTCGTGCTATGATATTTATCTTAAGGGTTGAGATGTTGCTATAAAATGTTCCATAGAAATGGAAACAAATACTCTGGATTGCCTTTGCAAAATTACACTCTCACGAAACAGATTGGACTTTGTTGTCGTTATAAAAGATCGTGGGAAAATGGGTCAACTCTTGTCTCATCATGGTTTTTAACTACACCCTGGAGAGAATAACCCTTTTTTTGTGTCAATAATAGTCAGTACAGTATGGGTTGTGCTTTCACCAGATTGTGTTAACGCCATCGTATATCATAAACCTTACGTGTTGCCACAAGGATCTTCTTTCTTTATGGCTAATAGTGAATAGAGCGAAACACACACCTTAGCATAACGAACACTCTACTAAACGTGTCAGAGCGCAAAGCATTTCAAAGCGACCATTCCGCATACGCAAAATTGGTTCTCTGTAAAAGGCCGCGGGGTACGAGAAGAAAAACGATCCTCGGCACGCTGCCATGGTCCTACTTTGAGCCAATATATTTCCGGAATTTATTTGTTTTATTTCCTTGCATCCAGCGCAGTGGTGCTGGCAGCACCGAGACTACAAATTTTCACTTCGTTTCCCGGTACCAAAGCCGGAAAAAGCAGGACGAAAAGAAGCGCCACAAACACTCAATTCCATTGTCGCATGGCGACAGATAAAGCATCTTTTACCGTTTTCGAATGTTCGTTCGGCGACGGGACCCAGCTTCTGCCAACCCGATCCTGCAAACGTGGAAAACGTGGAACGTCCCCACAGGGGTCACGAAGGGGAACGAAACACACGACGTAGGGAATACGGAAGAATTATTGCTATACCGATTGAAATTGTTTCTGATCGCATCCATTTAATGTCACCGACCGGAAACCAAGGGAAGTAACGGGTGCTCGCTTTCACAAGTGTGTGCATGTGATGCTGCTGGATTTGTTGTTTTTCTTTTTTGGCCTATCAACAACAAAGCAAACCCGGAAGGCGGCAAACAGATTTGCCTCGAATGGATCTGTTTATCACGTTTGCAATTGGCGAGAGATCGTTTGAATTGGCTCACGGAACGGTTGAGCCCTTGATCGCCACATCGCCATCCTCGGATTGGGTCTGTTTGCCTCTTTTATTCAATTACCAGGACGAGCGGGAAGAAAATGGTGGGACCTACGACAGGCACAAACGGCACTGGCTCGGATGACGGCTCGGTATCATGTGTTCTTTTTCGAGCAATTGTTGAAATGATCAAATTCGATCAATGAGGTGCGTTGGGTGGAAACCCGTTTGTAGATAAATAAAGCATTAGTAACACTTCATTTACATTCTAATAGTACCAGAAATAAAGTATTAGCATTGTGAGAACATTGAGATATACTAAACTGTTGGGGTAAATGATGACTGCAGTGAATTTTAATATTCTTAATGTCTTTTAAAACATTTTACAGAAAAAACCATTTCATTCCAAAGAAAATAAAAATGGGATGACGACGGGGGTTTTTTACTCACCGTAATGGTGTATTGATGAGCCGTCGGACCGCTCCAGATCTGCTCGGGGCCGACGCTCCGCTCTGATGGCAGCGTTTGCACTTGCACTTGCACTTGCACTCGCACTGGTCGCGGCCTGCACCACCTGGCACACGTTCACGTTGAACGTCATCAGCAGAAAGGTAACGAGCAAAGTTCGCGAAAATAGGGTCGATGGCGTGGAAATGAACGGATTACAGAAGCCGGCCGCGCCCCGATCGCTGGCCCCCACGCCCGCTCTGCTTCGGTTTCGGTCTCCGCCGGCCATGAATGTGTTGTCCTTCAGCGCCATCATAGGCACTGCCATTAGCGTGATGGTGGCAAATCGTTCCCTCGTTTTTTCCGGAAAACTTTCTTGAAAAACGAGCGAGAGCGGGGGTGAAATTATCACCGAAAGTTTTTCCTTCACGTTGGGTTCTATTTTTCTTACTTTCACCGACGAACAGAAGAGGTAACCGAACGGTTGGTGGGAAAACTGTCTACGCTTTCGGTTGTTTTGTCGAAGGCTTTTCAACCTTTCGCATATTATTCATTCGCGGGCGCAGGAATTGTCCTCGGTGGCGCTAATTTTGCCACTTTTTTGCACTCGCCACTGCACTCCATTTCGCCAAACGAATGACATCAGTTTCCGTTTCGTTAATTTGCGGCAGCTTCAGTCACACCCACCACGAGGTCGTGGAAAATTTAAACTGAAATCGTTTTCCCGCAACGTCTGTTTTTCTCTTTTTTCGGGGGTAATAATTTAGCCTTTGTTTTCCAGAGACATGTAGCCGTTACGACCACGGCCGCAAAAAATCAACACTCTCCCAGCCGCCCGAGGCAGTGAAAAGTGGAGATTTTATTAGATTCGTTGAAGTAAGTGTTATGGCGACGCTTTGTTTCGCCTGCCTCGTTCGAGACCCCGTCTTTCTTTTGCGCCAACTCGCCTATCCGCTTGTCCTGGTTTTTTCACACTCACCACACGAAGGAAATGGTGCCCTGCCCCGGCTCACCTCCAACAGGCCTAACCTCTCCGGTTGGAGCTTCAATTTATTGCCTTCATTAAAGATATTTGTATTGTTTATTTTATGGTCTATTTTTGCACACCAATTTGCATGCTTCCATGGTTTTCTGTCTCCGGGGCTGCTAGTTCTTTGCTTGCTCCGTTGTCCTTTTCCTCTGCCTGCACAAAACTGCCTGACCTTACACACACATACACACTCTTTAAACGCACAAAGTCACATTCACTCGCGGTTGGACTATTAATAATAATATATTTTCACGCTTTTGTCCGCACGTTAGATCCTTTGTTGTAATTTTCCTTTCTCTTTACTCTAGTTCACCGAAGAAAGTACACGGGAAAATGAAAAGTAAAACGCGGTCCGAAGGTTTTCTTCGCGTGCATCATTAGCACAGTGAAAGAGGCTTGTTTACGGAATGTGATAAAAAAAGGTTTCACCACTTATTACGAAAAGAAAATTAAACTACAACTGTACCCAATGAGGTTCGTTGAAATGCTTAAGCAATCTTCGGTGTATGGCGAGGAAAATTCCGTAAATAAATCACAATTTTCGGCAACAATTGGCAACAATTCACTGCCTCAGTTCACTTCAGATTGGTACACCTTTAGCACCGACTGCTCGTTTGACTCGAAGGATTGTTCCCTTTGTCCTTTCCCTCTCTTGAGCATCGATTCGCTCGGTACAATCTCGAACACGTTTTGCTTCCTTTTCCACATTCACTTCCGGCAAGCACCGGCGGTGACTAATGGGCAACGATTTCGCTTCACCTTTTTATCTGCGGCCCCTCGACGGTCCGGAAGTCGGTCGCGTTCCCCGCAACGATCCCATTTCACTTCCGTTCCACGCCAGGGTGAGGCGGTGCTTGTTCACGACCAGAGAGGTCTCCACCTTCGACCTGTTCGACGTTGATGGCCACTCGAGCCGCGATGGCGGTTCGTGTTGCTTTTTCACGCTCAGCATCTTGTCTCTGACTCTGGTCACTCGCGAGGTGCTTCGATCGCTTAAAATACACTTAATTTAATTTCATGCCCACTTCACTCGGCCAACGGCGGCTATTGTTCACTGTTTTCCAGACTTTTCCGTTTTCCATCAGAGCACCTCTTTCCGTTGTTAGCGAAATTGGGATCGGGTTGTCCTACCGTGAATGTATCGCTGCGCTTGAAGGATGTTTTCCACCAGGCGAAACATCAGGCAAATAGGTTCTGTGAAGAAATGGAAAGAAAATCTGTTAAAATGAGTTACTGAAAATGGCTCGACGAAGGGTGCGTATTTAACTGTGGTGGAAAAAAGTTTTTAATTAAAATGTTTTAATCAAGATCAACCGGCAAAAGATGAGTGACAATTTCCATCAATTATATCGTTTTGAAACAGTTTCCATGTCGACGTCACGTGCACAACGGAATGGATGGCCGGTCGGCCGGTTCCGGGGCTCCATGAATGACCATGGGAATCCCCACTGCTCTTTCCGTTATCCCCTGCCCTGGAAAACCCGTACCAAAATTGGTCAACAAAGCAAAGCTCGCACAAGAGGATGGTTTTTTTGTGTTTTGTTCTTCACTATTCCCCACACCAGGAACGTTGCGAGGGAAAAGTACAAACGGCTTGGAAAAATACCCAAAGAGCCCGCTTACAAACAGCTGATGGAAATGAAAATTAATCTCCATCCATACACGTTACCCTCCATTTGAGCCTCTTTCTGGCGTAATTAATCTCCAAAAGGATTAACGAAATGAATCGAGATCTGAGAGTGGTCGGTTAGAGGGCTCGGTTGGGGATTTATTTTTTTTCCTTTTTTCCCAGCCCTACACATAATGGACGAACGGATTTTCACCACAGCTGTGGCTCTTGACCAATTTTCACTGCTTAAAGCACGCTCAAACACATTTTTTTAAGCATAATGTCTAGAAAAGTGTTATCGGTGTTGAACATTCAATTCAGTAAATGGGCATTTTATTCTACTCAAATCATGCCACATTTATTCGTTCTACAAAAAAGCATTCTACATTCGCATGTTTAAATAAGAAAACACATCATACATGAGTAACAATACCATCCGATAGATCGAAACTAGAGCTTTTTGTTTACTTTCTAGGAATCCTGGGTTTCGTTTGAAGTAAAAAATGTATGGCTTTGTTGACACATTGCGTTTATTTCTCCTGCGAAAGTGTCGGATGGGAATAACAAATGCAGAAAAGCACTCAAGCTTAGCGTGCTGCCGATAACACAATGGCGTTATTTTTCCTCCGTTCCGTAACACCTACACAGGCGTAACCAAACAGGAGCTCGGAGGAAAGGCTACGATGCCGCCGTACTTCTTCCCACTGGTCCCACTAAGCCTGGTGAAGGTGAGATTTTCAAACAATTCCGGTGTAATGTCTCAGGAAATATGTTCCGCTACCGTGGGTCGTTCTTCCGAGCAAACGAATCGGATTACAGCGCCGTGGTAAATCGGCCATGTCGACTAGCAGCGGCACGCTGATGCAACCGGCGGTGGTGTGCAACGGTGAGAAAATGATTGGAAAAACATTGTTTTTAGATTATACTGAAGAAGCATTTCCATGATTTTCTGGTATGTCTTTTTTGCAAAAACCGGTTTCGAACAGTGCGTTGAAGTTAGGGAATATGCAAGGCAGCGCACCAGCCACTCGTACAGTTCTGCCAGAAAGAATCATCATTTATGGTTCATGGCGATGGTGAGGAGAGAATCGATTTATTTTCAAGGCTCAGAGAGCTATTTTTCCAAGCTTAACGCCAGCCATGCAGCTGAAAGAGAATGATATATCACGTGAACGCAAAACCCACGTCCAAGGAGTAGCTTTGCTGTAAAACTTACATCCTTTCCTGCCAAAAGAACCAGTCTACATCGATGTTAAGGTGTTGAGGTATGATTTACATGAGAAATAAATGTTGTGGTGTGTTCGATTATCTGCCCGACCACGTTCTTGAGTCGTGTTCTTTGGCCAGACTTGTATGTTTGTATCACACATGCTGTAGAATTATGTTTAACCACAACACGGAAAGCGACCATTTTGTTCTTTGTTGTTGATTTCAAAACGTAGAACGGGAAACTTGACGAAGAAAGGATAGAAATGATTCATCTACGGAAGGGAAAACCCCAACCCTTGAACAACAGTCATGAAGATAAACAAAATTTAAATAAGGACCGAAGAGTGTAAAAAGACTCGGTAAAGAAGTTCGCTAAAAAAAGAACTCGGCAAATCATCGGACGGTTCTCGTCAGATTGATTGGAAAAGATTAAATGGAAGAAATTGGATTTGTTTCCATGCGCCGTTCGCCTGGCGCGTTTGAATTTTAGATTAGACTTCAATGAAGCGAAACATCCAAACATGTTACGGTCAATTTGCGTTCCTTCATCTCGGTACCGGTCTTCGGTGGCGCTCTCCAGCTTGTTTGCTCCGAAATAGGCCTTCTGGTGGCCGACGCAACAATTACAAACAACACTTTCCGAGTTTTGGTGCTGTTTGTCAAGCGTGTCGCCTTTCGATTGATTTCCTCGCTACCATCAGCAATGGCCATATTTTCCAGCGCAAATTGCGAAGAAGAAAGTACGCAAACAGGGCCTCGGTAAACCTTAGCTGACTTGGAAGGAAACTTTGTTATCTCGCTATTACGAAACTAATTGGGAAAGTTGTGTTTTTTTGTGTCCGTTTACTGTATTTGAAACGACACAAAGCTTGCGCCAAACGACGCCGAAAGGCAGGCGAAACTCCAATCGACATTTTCCATCCGTCAAATACCAATCCATCGTTCTGGCGAACTTTTGCGCTTTCCAACTACTTGCGGACGGGTTGTGGGCTTTCAAAGGAGGTAACGAAAGTGGTGACCGGATGGAAAATCGGTCGGGAAAATCTTGATACCGGTCTTGTTGCTACCATAACTCCTGGCTTCCACACCGACGGCCGATTTCGATGGCACTGCTTATCGCAGTTAATGGTGCGTACCGAAACGATCTCACAAATGAGGGTAATTTCGTGTAAAAAAGCTACTCTTCCCCTGAAATTGATTTCTTCCTGACGCCTGACACACACACACACACACCTTTACAAGCGACGTATTCCTGGTTGGGCATGGGAGGAAATTGCATCCCATTTCGAAACCGGAACGCCAGGACCGGAAACGGTTAAAAGGTAGCTAATCTTCTGAGTGATTTCTCTCACGCTCGAAAACGTCCCGAGTGCGTTGGGATTATTGCTCTGGTGTGGGTGAAAAGAGATAGAAAGAGAAAAAGGACGACCGCATTTGAGATAATTCTTGTTTATTAATTTGCTGCTCGTAGCCCTGTTTCAACTTCTTAGCAGATAACTTTTCCTTTCAATGGCAAACCCTTCCAGTTTGTCGTTTTTATCAGTTTTCCACCGATTGTTTCGGGATCGAGCAAGCGCGCCCACGAAAACCCTACTCTACCGCCCACGAGAAAGTAATGGCTATGCTCATTATTCTATGTTGATGCTGCCGCTGCTCGTAGAATGTTAGAGTCTACCTTGATGGGACCTTTACTTTTGTACGGGGAAAAACGAAGGAGTTACAAATTTCAGTGTATGCATATTGATCAGAAGAAAAACAAGATCTTCTCCGAAGACAATCACCGATGGGTGTGTGGAGAGGGCGGTTATCGAAAAGGATAGCACAACCCACACAAATAATGTCACTACTTTTTCAATACAAAATTAGAGCAGTAGCATGTGAAATGAATGTCTTCTTGTTTCAACGAAAGGTTTACTTTGGCAATATGTTGAATTAGAATTTCTTTCTATTTGGCATTCTTTTTCAGCCAAAACGCATGGAAATGTTTACTTCAAAACTTTTCTAGGACCATGGAGTAGTTTTATTTGTATTTGCATTTCGTAAATAATTGCTTTGAAATTCATTTTAAGTTGAAAATTTAAAAAACCTTCTAAGAAAATTGAGCTAGACTGAAAGTCATTGGTGTGTGATTGATGAAACACTGATTTTTGCTACTAAAATGAATTCGAAATGTTTTCAACTAATGTTTACGAAAAGACACAAATCACGTCTTCCTAAAGCAGACAAATAAAAGTATTGTAAATATATGGAAAAATGGCATACTTGAACGAAAACTCAAGAATGTGATCTTCTTTGTGTGACTTTCTGTACAAATATATTACTGGAGTGCATCGGGCGACTTCCAAAGATGAGTGATGAAGACGGCGCTCTAAACGCTAGCTGCAAATCGTCGTCTGCTATAGCTAGCTCTGATTTTTATGATGATTTTCACTGTCATAAATTCATGCTGCTTTCTTTTCGTCGGCGTGGAAAGTCAAGCCAGCTGGTAGCAAATGGAAGGCTAGCAGAACTGACGGCAGAAAGCACGAGACTGGATTGCAAAGTGGATGCTCTCAGCATGACTTAAGCTGACGAAAGGCTCGTTTCTGCGCTTGTGCGCTATAATGCTGGTGGGCCAAAAGAGAGCAAGGTTCCGCGCCACCGCGTGACGCCACCATAAATCCCCACCCGGTCCCACATACACGTGTTCGGTGGAGGTCTCCCGAGAGCGGGAGCACGGTTGGTACATTTACTGGTTGCTTGCAAAGAATTTTCCACCCACATTCCGCCAACCACCTAAAACGGCGTGCCCCGGCTCGATCATATTTCTTACATGGCGCTGCATTATATCTAAATTATGTTTTCGTCGTTGATTTATGGTTCCGAGGAGTGGTGCGTCCGTAGGCGTCATGTCCGCGCTGGTGGGGGGGTGGGCTGTGGCGTAGGAAACATAATATTCCGCGCCAGAGACCAACCAAAGTCAAAGTAGAAGGAGAAAGTAACCATTTACCAGCTCGGCAGTTGAAGCTTTTTCTTCCCGCTTTTGGGCATTCTTCGTCTCGTTTTTGCTTTTTCTGTCGCTGGTGTTCCCGTTTTCCCCAACAGCGGAGATGAATGCGGTCGTTGAAGGACACCAAACTATACTCGCGGGAACGAAACGCATCGGGAGTATGTAATCACTGCTCCGAGGGAGTGCAAGTTGTGTCAGGACTTTCAGGGCTTTTATCGTGTGTCAAACAGTGAAGAACGCCAGGCGACGTCGGAAAAATGGCACTGGATGTAAGTAGTTGAACCAATACTGCCCACGAAGGCGTGGATGGACGGGCAGGGCGGGCGGGGGGAAAGAATGCTTTCAGAAGTTATTAAGCAAGTCTCGCGCATGCAGAGGGCAAGCCAACTGAAGCCAGCTTTGCAGCTGTCTTCCTCTTTGATCTACGGCGCTAGGTTTCTTGGCCCTGATTTTTTCCATCCAGAGGGGGGCGCCCGGTCTGCGCCATTGTTGTGCAAGGGCAGCAACCTTCCCGATCGGGAAAAGTGATATGGTGGAATCGAGCGTCTAGAGGAGGAGGAACCGTGAAGATGGTGAAACAATTGTTCGCTCCCCAACCATTGCCGATGCCTATCGGAGAAGCTTATTTCCGGAGTGCAAGGACACGCGGCCCGATAGCCCGCATGCGATAGGGAAGGAAGAAGCAACGCAACGCGTCCTGCCCTTCGGACCGATTGCTCCGGATTGTGACAATGATCTGGCCGACTGGGAAGCTACCATGTCGCCATGCGATTTCTCGAAGGACCCATAGCACAACAATGCGCAGTCAATGGTGAGGGAGAGCGAGAGAAAGTCAACTCAAGTCACATAAATAAACATGAACGCAACTTTTCCCGCTGTTCCGAAATTCCCATTACATTCTCCCGCACTTCGCTGTCCTCGCCGGTCAGCGCTGCGAAAGCAGCGTCGACATCGTCGTTTTCGATGATGGAAAACGAGAAAAGTTGAACGAAAAAACGGGCGGAAGTGAAACAGGACACTTCCCATTGCTCGGCCTGGTGCGTGCGATGTCCTTTTACGCCAGCCGTAATCGACCCTTGGAACCGAATATCATAGCTCATACACAGGCGAAAGCAAATTAAGAGGTGATGTAAACATAAATATTCATATTTCCAAAGCCGGGCGGAAGGCACGTTTTCTCGATAAGCAGTGTGTGTGTGTGTGCGCGAGAGCCACCGGAAGGGCATCGGCGTGGGATGCATCAGCATGAAAAAGCGGCACTGATTTATCCGAGAAATAGCAGCGGCCAGTCGGTCGGTGGGGGAAAATTGATGTCCCTACGAAGAAAGCTGCAGATTTTGTGGACACAGAAAAAATATTAATAGCGACCAGCATACGGAAAAAGCTCGATGAATAAGTTCCATTTTTTGTATGGCACGCTTGGATCATCCTTCCAGGTTTCTTTGCGGGAAAAGCATCTTTTGTTTCTCTTCTTACGCCTAGACCTCGGAAAAGCCTAACAAGGGGGTAGAAGATGAAAAAAACAACAACAGTTGATTCGCTTCCTGATGGATTATGGGGCCAACTGGGAGGCTAATTGGGAAAGGAATCGCTTTTACAATGCTCCGTTCCGTCTTCTGCCCTTAACCATGTAACTATTTCTTTTTGCTGCTTTTGCAAATGTTTGGTTTTTTCGCTGAGTAATGTGCGAAACGTGTGGATATGTACGTGGCATTTGTCCATTTGGAACATTCCACCTGGAAAATGAAATAAAACTGACATCCCAACCTAGACCGTGGACCTAGGACACGACGTCAGGGCAGGCCAAACGTCAGCACAATGGACCCGGAATGGTGATTTCTACGCACGAAGGTGGGAAAAGCATTTCCACTGGCCAGCAGCAAGCAAGCGGAACCGTCATAACGCCTGAAGGCAAAGACGCTTGGCGGGCGAAACAGAAAAAGGAAACAAAGTGCAGAGGAGCAGAGAATCGGGCAATAAATTTTCATTTATAGCTTTATTATTCTTCTTTTATTGCTGTTATCCTTTACTTCAACTGTAATCTATTATGTCCCCCCCCGTACGGTAAGCCGGTAATGGTGTGAAAAGGCCATAATTCTTTTGCAGTCTTTGCGCCGGTTGCGCCGGTAGTTCAGTTGATGCCAAGACTCCGACCGAAGCTTTAAGCTCATCTCGTTCGATCGCGCCGGATCTCGAGCGGATACTCGATGCAGCTATCAGTCTTCAGCGGAGGCAAAAATCTCCACTTAATCGCTGGAAAAATGGTGCTACTACACAGCGGCGATGCGAAACGATGCGAAACGATGTGAAGCGCCAGGCGAACAAACTGTATGAATAACAAACGGCCTGTTTGATTTTTTAAAGAGGACTTTGCAACGTGCTTGGCAAAACATTGTGCAGCCTAATTTATGTGCCTATTGAAAGGTCTATCAAGCATCGGATTATCGGCGATAAAAATTCATTCCACCATTCCGGTCTCTGTCACTTTTGCCGAAGGTCAGCCACGAGTCAAATGTTGCAGGAAGCGCCCGCATTAACTTTTGCTTCATTAACATAACTTCAGCGTGCACCTATAAATCGTACCCCGGCCGAAGAGGGCTAGCTGTAGTAAGTGGCTGCCGCAAAGTCAACATCGTAAAACTGCGTTCACAAATCATCAAACTGCATATTACGAAACCATAGGCTGGCGGCACCGCTCGCAATGGCTTACAAAACGTTTCCACTTGGTTGAAACAACAACTTAATGAAGTGTAATAAAGGCGAACGGAATGAAGAAAATTCGAGCTCGAGGGGGGGCCCGGAAAGCGTTCGTGGAAAAAAGGGTCTAAGGAGCGTAAGAGCGGCCATTATAATAATTGAACCCCGGTGGTGTCGACGGAGGTGGTTGGATGGATGTTAACGATACTTCCTTCCTTGTGCCCGGTGGGCCTCAACCTTACCTTCCATTTTCACTACGTTTACCATAAGAAGGGAAGTATTCTGTGCACTTCACCGGCGGCGCTTCAAAGAAAACCATTGTCGAGTTGGTTTCAAGCCCGATTCAAGCCACGAACTGTAGCCACGACCGGGAAATGATAATGCTAAGGAATAACATTCATAATCTCGCCCCTCTCTAACCACATCATGGGAGTACTTTCCCGCGCCATAGATTTTCCACGGTAGCTTGAAAGTCACCGGTCCCAGGTTTGTCCGCTTACCAAATGTCGCTTTCGCTACATGCAGATGCAGTTTTGTAAGCTTGAAATCGAGAAAAATACAACACCAGCGCGCGAAGGCGAAACACGAAATGTCACGTGGCAAAGATTTTCCATTCTCGGCAAACGAGGAAAATACACATTTAAATGCATGCACCATTTACACGCGCCAGGTTTGTCCTCGCAAGTTTCTCGAGTGTGTTTCCGTTCAGGATGTGCACGAACGAACATGGGGGCACTGTGTGTATGTGTGCGTGTGTGTGTGTGTGTGTGAGAGAGAGAGAGAGAGCGGTAGAAGTGTAGTGAATTACCCGCTGTTATACAACCGGAAGGCAACCCGTAGCTGCAGCTTATTAAAAACTTTCACCACAGCCCCAGTTGTTTCTCTAGTTTCCATGCCACTGCGCGATGCAACATTCCGCCGGAGCGCTCGCTCTTCTCGGATATTAATGTTTTTCCTTTTCCATGGCGTGCCAACTTTTCCACGATTGTTCTTCGTGGAAGATCCACGTGGAAACAGGGAGGTCTACCACGGCTGGGGAAAACCGACAAAGTTCCACTTCCGGTATACACAGTGGGCATGCAAAGGGATGCCCTGGAGCGAACGGTGAAACGGATGGAACAACAAACAAGTATGCTAAAATGAGACAAGGTACCGTGCGCATCGGTGGTATTTTTCCTTTTCCCCGACCTGGCTTTGAACACGAGCTTGGAACAATGAACCAACGGCGGGCCAGTTGAGAGGTTCTCGCTGGGACCGCCCGGTATAAGTAACGGTGGCGCAGGAAAAGGCTTAATCAAACAGTGGTCGGAAAATTGCGGACTCAAAACGGAAAAAAACGAACCGGGAAAAGTGCACACATCAATGGCGGGTGATAGGAAACGAGCGAAAAATTGTCTCTCGGCCTGACAAAGCGCCAACGCGCGGGTAAACTAATGAGGATAGCGAAGTTATTGGGTAAATGGGGCTGGTTCTCTCCGGGCCACCATTGCCTTGACATCAAACAACGGCCTGTTAAAATGAAGCTTTGCTGTATTTGTTTGTCGTCGGTTTGTTTACCGGAGTGATAATGAGCAACCCACAGCTTATTTTGCCTGAGTTTTTGGAAGTAGGTCGCGATTGTTTACAATTGCAAGGAGTTGCAATTGCAAACAACAACAGGGCAGGAGAATCAGTTGAGGTAAGCCAATACTAGAGTGTTTCCAAGTACGACCAGTCCTTTGTATCTGGGTTCCAATTCAAAGTGTTGTAAACTGTTTGAATCACCAGACCAATTGTGGTTAAGATGGATTCTAATCAGCTTTTCTCCCATCAAACTAGCACAAGTTGAATAGGTTTTTTGACAACATGTGTTTGGCCCACATTTGCATCTGATCTCTCATACTGCATTTACATATGATCTGTGTGGGCAAAGAGCGGTTCACTAGTGTGTTTTTTCAATAACAATAAACACGTGCACCCTGTTTGTGAACTGGAGCAAGTGCCAGCTGCTTTGATGTTTCTCGTATTCTCTTTCGAAACATTACTTCCTATGGCGCATCGCATCTGAGACAAAGGGAAAACCAAGGGAGCGTCAAAATGCAGCAAGAGAAATATACTAAATAGCTACGCACTAAATTTTCCTCCTTACCATCGCCACCGGAGATCATTCGGTGAAACCCAAGCTCTCTGTGCTTCCCTTTGCGGGACGGAAAAGCGCGGTAATGTTTTCTCCCCATGACTTTTCCAGCCATTCCGGTGCTAGTAATAAAAGCTCCACATCAGAGAAGAAAAACAAATAATCCTCCAGCCACGTACGAGGGCGCACATACATACACGAACACAAATAAGGCCGTTTCGTGCCGGCTGTTCTGGTTCTGGGTAGGTGATGGTGTTGTGATACTCGAATCCGATTTCCGTTAGTGGTTTTCCGCGAAACGCAAACGCCGGCGACGGGCGAACGCGAATCCATTCTCAGTCAGATCTTATTTTCCCCACAGTCATTGAATTTTATTTTCCACCCCCAGGCGCAGAGCTTTCTTCATAAGGGGGAGTTTATTTGAGGTGGAGTTTCAGCCCTTCAGCGTTGTTCTGCTCGAGGCGGTAGAAACATAAAAAGAACACATAAATTGCGCCCAAACTGGAGCTGTTCCTCCCTCTGTCTTGCCTCCCTCATCCTTGACTTGTTCTCATTGCGGAAGCTGATCTGTAAAGCGTGCTTTTCATTTGTGGTTTCTTGCAGGGGGCGCATGGGAAGCATTTTCCCTTGCGTGATGGCATTCATTAGGCAGTTGTACCACAAAGCCTCCCCCCCATGCTCGCATCGTTTTTCACCCGACGGCGCACGTAATGCGTGAGCCGGGAAATTAAAATTGCCCAAAACGCACCTCCGATGCCCTCCGAAAAACCCACAGTAATTTCCGGGCGGCGTAGGGTCGGAAGAAAATCTTAATTAGAGTACTTTCCTCTGTTCGCCGAAATCAGTGCCAATCAGTGCCCCATTACCTGCTGCATTGTACCCTTTCCCAAAGGAAAACACATGGCGGTCGCGAGGAAGAATGTTGTACTCGACCGACATCGGTAACAAATTGAAAAGCATTATTTAATAAACTGCATAAAACTGAGCTAAAAATAATCTCATTACGACGATGATTTTGCCACATGTTTCATCCATTAGTTTTCCACTGTCCTGCTGTCCGTTCTCTTTTGTTGTGACGTTCATCGATACTTTATAATTAATTTATTTCAATTATAGGCCAAACTTGCCTCCCAGCTTTAGGACGTGCTCGGAGCGTAACAAGCAAGAAGCAAAAAAAAATAACGGACAAAGGTGAAAAACTTCTTCCATATCCGTAAAAAACCTAACTTCTTCGATCACCCACCGAAGCTAAAGTAGCCGTTTTCCAGAAGCTACGAAATTATCCCTCACACCTGCCCGACACCTAACTGAGTGGACATTCTGGCCTTCGTAGGGACAATACTGCAGGAAAATTGAACGGCGGAATAGCGCAGGTAGGATGGAAGTGAAAATTGCCAATGCGATTTAATATTTATTGTTAAACTTTTTCCCGAACGAACGAATGTACACTTTTTTGGGATGTCTTTGGGGTACTTCGACATCCATTGTCGGTTGGGTTTCTCCCTTACGGAGGTTTCGGACATCGGGAGGGAAGCGAGGAGCGTTATTTTTTCCCGTCCACTGACTACGCGGGGCATTAGCGAACCTCCGTGTTATCGGGATAATGTCGTTAGCAATTCCTTCGGGATTTCGATTCGTCGTCGCTAGCCGGAAAGTTGCGGCCGAAATAATAACTTTTCCAACGAACACGGCGCAATGAAATCCATTACTCATGATCGAAGGGCCGGATTGTGTTCATGAATTTTCGGGCTTAAAATGTCGCGTAGAAATAATATCAATTATGAGAAAGTTTTCCACGGTCTCGGTGACGTGAGCGCCGTGCTAATCAGATTGATTTAAGCGCGGAAAGCAGCTGTGGTTGTCGTGGTTTGGCAAGGCTCAAGCTTTGGCGATGGTATAAGTTATAACAAGCATAGTATCTCTTTATTTCCTTTTTACCCAATTTTTCGTTTTGATATCTTTATTAAAGGCGGCGTTTCATTCGGCTCGAATGAGGACAAAAAATGAGGTCACCCTTTCGACGACGCTCTAAATGGGACGACAGAGTCCTGATTTCGTCGGCTAATTCGTGAAACAAAAGAGTCGCGGAGGGTCGAGAGGACCAGATCTATCAATCAACAGGCGATCAATCAATCAATTGGCACCCATAAATCAAGCGGAACACTATGAGCCACTTACGTCACGGGACAAGGACCGCCATCTTGAGATTTCATGCCCGTGTGCCAACACTTTTCAGCCCAGGGCCGACATCAACGCGGTCGAACCCTTATCAATGCCTGATCGATTCCGCCACGTCCGAGGGTAGGCCAATTTCAAAACTAAACCCGAAAAAATGTATACATTTGACCACCCGGGAAGGTCGACTTTGATGAAGCAGACTGTATTTCCTCCAATACATGCTGGTTTCCATCAACAACCTTTACTGTACGCTTCGGTTGGAACTCTCTTCCGGGGCTTCTGTCGTACAGCACAAAGTATACTCTCCGTAGTTGCGTGTCGGGAAAACATTTTCCCACAACTAAATCGACCTTGACCTACGGTTGGGTAACAGGCACCACCACCACCCACAGGCCTTTGTTTTTCGGATAACTTGTGCCGTTAAATAAAGAACGTGTTCGTCGAAAAAAAACAGGAGGAAAACATTCTAGGGCAAGCTAATAGTCCGGTCCGGTCGTTTGCCTCAATGAAATCAAATGCTCTGGAAAAAGGGGATGAACGAGCGAAAGGACACAACCTTGAATGATGGGATGCTGAAACAATCACAGGTACGTGACGTTATTTGCTACTCCGGAACGGGAAAATGTT
>KE525262.1:970891-1038673 GCA_000441895.2 Anopheles sinensis | reverse complement strand
ATTATTTTTTGTGTTTTCGCTTCGCAGTATCCCTTCTACGTTGTACCAGCATTGCTCGGTTCGCGCTCGTTTGTTGTTGTACGTTGGCATGTTGATCCCAAATCTCAGCTGTCCGCCCGTATCTAATGTGTTTTTGTGAGAAATCGTGTCGTTTAAGAACAATTATATGAGGCGGATGAGTCCTCCAAACGCCTCACTGAAGTGGTATCAAATGTAGCCCTCGGAGTTGTCGACGATGAAATTGACCAACTCCCAGAACGCTCGAATACGTTCTGCCGATGACAGATTCTTTCGTCGGTTGGTGGAACCTTCCTCGGCTATATGTACTAACCTCATCCAATGACTTTCGTCATGTGCTTTGCCGAGGGCCATTTAAGAGACGGGTTCGAAAGCCATCCGCTAACCAGCGGAGCTGGATTTGGCGAAGTTTTTCGCCGTTCGGCTGTCGAAACAGTGAGGGATCAAATTTCAATCAACTAAAATCCCCTTCCTGCTTGTACCTCTAGGCGAGGCAATGAGGTTAAAAATATTTGATACCCAAACAGGAAAAGTCACAAGGAAAGTTATCAACGCATTTATTGGATTTTTAAAATAATGGTTTTAAAATAAGTTGTGGGAGAAATTGTTTTCCTGATATTGATTAAACATTTTTGGAAAATCATATACGCTTCCGTTTTCTATTCAGAAAAACTTCTATTTAGATGAACATGTTCCAGGAAGTGTATGAAAAACATCTGGAATTAATTTTCACGTTTTCCGGGAAAGTTCTTCCATAGTACGGTGTTGATGAAAACAGATTTCGAGCAACTCCCACAAGTTGTTTATGCGTTGAGTTAGCACGATAGAAACGGTGGCAATATTTTGGAGTTGTGTGAAATAAAATGTGATAGAAAATCCAACCTCCAGCATTCTAGAACGATATAGATCGAACGCAGGCTCGTTGGATTTCGGTTAATGTGATTTGGGGCAAATTGTAACGAATGGTAACGTCGCTTGTTGCGTGGCCCTCGATGGCAACAACTCAAAAAACGGCGGACCTCCTCGAGCACTTCGATTCGGCGCGCACACACACACACAAAGGCAACAGCGACACCATGCTGCTCGAAACAAATTGAATTTCCGTTCCGTTTGCCGATGACGGTGATAAGGAGATGGAAAGAAAAAACCTCTGGGCGTAAGTGGGAGACGATCGGAAAGCTCGGGCGTTCTGGAGGACGTGTTCTAGCAACGGTTTCCGTACCGTTCTTTCCGGGGGTCAAGTGGCAAGTACGGATTTCTGCTGTGGCAGTGTCGGTCCCGCCAAACAGACGCACTGATCAAATATTAACTCTCGAATTTCAAATCAGGGCGGCGGATTTCGAGAGCCTCAGCTGCAGATCCCCGGGAGGCACATCATCGATGCAAAGATGGCTGATGACTGGCTTGAAGTGGAGTCGCGTCGGTCGCGCTTATGCTCGTTCCTCGGCCTGGGTCATACTTCAACAGATGGCGAATGTCGCCCCAAGCTCCGACACGGCCCGGCACGATAGGCTGACGGGTGAAAGGGTGCATAATGTTTCACAAAATATGCCAACAGCTTCACGTGCAGCGCGCGCGACAACCACCACCGTCGACCACTTCACGAATCTCTTCTTCCACCGCTACTGAAATATTAACGCAACACCGCTTCCCGTTCCCGTCGGACGCAGATTTTCGCTCGAGCAAAGCATCGAGGTTTTTGCGAAAAAGGAGTCACATGCTGGAAAGATGACCACCGTTCAGCGCGAACTTCAAAAGGTATCAAACATTTACGGCAACTTTCAAAAGTGGCCCTATCGGCAGAAAGTATGCTGCAGCCGATCGCTTTCCGAGTGATTTAATTTTCTTTGATGTAGTGTGGGAAAGTTTTTGCCTCCTGCTGCGCTCCAGATGCCTGAAACTAAAAGGAACGAACGTACGCAGCGAAGTTTTGCATTTCAACCTGTAAAATCCAAATTTTTTTAAAGCAAATTCTTGCATTGCAGTGAACCAATCATTTCAAGAAGAAAGAAGTTCAAAACATGCTTAGGGGAAAAAGAACAAACACGTTGTATTGCAAAATAATGACGACAGTGATGATTAAAACCATGGAAAAATCCTCATCTACGTAAATCCTTCAGTGTGATACGCAGTGGTGCTACAAAAAAAAAGCCACCAAAACCCTCTTCAACGAGACCGACATGGCACGAAAAATAAAAAGGGCTTATTTTAACCAGATTTAATCTGAAATGCCACATATTGTTGGCTTAGCGCGGTATTTTGTGGAAAGGGATTTACGGTCTATTCAAAAGATATAAGCTCCAACACCACTCTCCAGGGACTCGAAATTGCCTTCCGATAGAAGTGGCGTTTTTTTCATGTGGCTGCTTTTTGGCACCTTTGAAATCGGAAGGGGAAGACGAAAAGAGCGCATGTACTTACCATACAATTGACTTTGCGGACCGCGAACGCTTTCATCACAACTCGCGGAGAAAATAACCCTTTTGGAGCCCTTTTTTCTAAGCCCTGCCGGGGTTTGGGAAAATGTGTCACAATGGATCGCTTTCCAACCAACGTTCCCTTAGCCTTCTCATCAACCGCTATCACTCATCGAAAATCCACCGGTTGTGACGGATTCCGTGCTTAACATTTGCTTCTCCATTCGCACGGTTTCTCCTCCACATCACATTGGTTTACATATGTTCTGTGTTTGTGTGTGCGTTTGGTCACATTTTTAGGGTTTGAGGTTATTTTTTCCTCACTCTGTAGGTTTTTGGCATGTTTGCAGATGTGCTGATTTTGAGCTGTTGGCGAGCTTTTTTGATCCCCAGCATGCTTTGATAAGATAACTAGTTAAAACAAAGCCCGTTTCAACCGTTTCGGGATGAAAGTCAAATGTTCGTTTGAATTTTAGGACCAAACATTTCCCTTCGTTAAGCCCATCAGCACATTCCTATCATTTTTTGTTGCTATTTTCCTACGAAAACCGCTCGCACACTTGACCGGGTTTACCTGTCGTCACTTCACGTTTTTTAAGATGAAGTACTGGGCGCCTCCATCGTCGGTGGAAATCCGGGGAAGGTTGTGGATCACGTGTTGGAAGATCACATCTGTAACGCATCAAGCGTCACGATTCTGTGACGGTAGGGTCAGATGTGGGATTAAGCAGCAGCGATATTCGGCGAAACGAAGCGAACCACCTTCCCTTCCTTGCTTCCCTGTGGAATTATTCCCACGCTCGACAAAACCGGCGAACCGGTTGAAGCACTTGTCTGAGTTTTATTTTCTGCTTACGAAGACAAATCTGTGCTGCCGTACAAGCTGAACGGCACATCGGGGCCACACCTCGTTTTCGGAAACACGGTTCACCCGAAAGGTAAAAGCGGAGAAGCTATTTGATACGGGCCACATGGAATGCCACTGCACGTAACACATACACACACACACACAGAAATAAAAAGGAAAAAAGGGACATCCGGCAGGCAGATGTTAAAATTTTACAAATTCCATCAACGAATCCTCTTTCCCTTCAGCAACAGGTTCAGGGAAAGGTAGACTTTCCGTTCGCTGGCATTTGCTTTGTTGCGATGTTATCTCAAGAACCTGCTCGATTGTCAATGATGTTTGCGAGGGAATGGAAAGTAATCAGTTAAATGAATACTGTTGAAATCTGCAAAAGTGGTTGCTTCTTGGGAAACTTTTTTAGCATGAAAAGGCACGGGGAGGCAAAATCTGTTCAACGGATTTTTAACCAACTGTTCAACTGAACGAATTCATTGTTGAGAAAAGCCGTCACTGGAAGGATGCCGAAGGAATTATTCCGGAAGAGACCGGCTAGAAAAAGCTCCCAAGAGTTATTGTGCAGCTCCGTTGTTCGCAACCATACCGTAACTGTTCCTCGTTGGTCGTTACTATTCCGGGAAAACCATTGGTTCTTCTTTGGTGGAGCGCTCGTAATGGCGCTTTTGTGTAGTCTGGGATGACTGTTTTTAATTCATCATGTTACAGTGACTAATTAAGGGTTCGAAATGTTTCGTGCTATTTCGACCGAACCAAACACCCTCGAGCGTGTGCTGGAAAATCAGGACACGAGAATACACGATCCAAATAACTCGCTACCACCTCCGGCGAAATTCTTACACTATTGCACGGTGTTTGGTACTTATTTTCCACATCTTACGAGCTGGTGGAAAACTCGTTAGAACATCCCACCGAAGGCGATTCGTCGTTGTCCTGCAATAGGAACCAGCTTTGTGTTACTCCAATGAATAGCACTTTTCTATTACTCACAGTGAACGCGTTCCATCCTTTCTGCTAGTCCCTTCGTTCGCGTGGGAATGGAGAAAACGGTATCCACACTCCCACCATTGGAACTGGAAATAACAACAACATTCATCAAGAAATGCTTTCTTTTTGCCACCCCAAACGAGGCACCGGGCGGAGAAAGTGTCACTTAGGCATGCGAATGAAAGGACGAACGGCCTTCAGCGAAAAGTACCACCATCGGGACGGGATGGAAAATTCTAAATGATGCCTTCTGCCTGGCCTTTCGCTGGCTCGTTACGGTTCTATCAGAAGATTTGTGGAATGCTGCTGAAACCGGTACGCTACCGCTCTGGTCTGTTTTTCTTATAAACAAAGTGGTACGTCTTTTCGCTCCCCTAGGTATGGCTTCATTTGGCAGCAGAACTCATGCCGGTGTGAGACTTTTTCCGAAATAAAATCTTGCCAGAGCAGATGCTACACACACACTACAAACGTACTAAACAAATGGCTGAGGAATCTCCGGCGACAAGTTTGGGCGAGTAAAATCTTGCCGGTAAGCGGATTTAAGAAAGCACCCAGTAAGGCACCATCGCAGGTCGTTGTCTTCTCATGCAGTGGAGTTCGCTTTCTCTCTCTCTTACACTCTTTAAGTTTACCTTTCTTTCATCGACCGAAACCATCCGTTGGAAGTTAGTTGCACGAAACGTTTTAATTAAAACGGAATCCAGCATGACAGATGCTCCACTTGGGGAAATGGTGGTTTTTACTCTTTACCCGTTACTACCGAAGCTGTACGGTGTCAGTTAAGCTTGGACCTTTGGACAAAATGCAGCTGAATGCGGACGGCGAGGGCTTCTAACTCACTCATTAGTGACGATCACGTGCATTTCATGCCAATGGCTTCATTACCGACGAGCGATCGGAGTATGGATGCGTCTGCGCGGAAACGGCCAAGTGTGTGGCCAAGCGTTGAGTCGTCGTTTGGTCGTTTTGCGCAAAATTTCACTCCACAGTTTTTCACTTCGGCCGGCAATTCCGGGGTTCGAGAGTGTCCCGTCCCGCTAGCTTGCTAGTCAGTCAACGAGTGTCAGTCAGTGCAGGATGCGTCGGAATGTTTGCCAGGGATTTATTGCTGATTTCATCTGACGGCGGACGCTTATTTACTCTTTTGATTGGTAAGTACACACAATCGAAACTGCGAATGAACTTCGCTGCGGCTCCGGCTGACATTGGCTTTCTTTCCCGAATGGTACTCTACACACGAACCCGCAAAGAGCAACCTCGAGGAGTTTCTGTACTGGTCCTGATTTCTGATTGTCTGTGTGTTTAATCTATTGTGAGGGATCGACATGAAATCTTTGTCGAAAAAGTCTCGAAACGCACAACCATCAGGCGTGCCCTTCGTTCGAACTTCCTGCTCGCTTTGCCGAAAGAAGAGCGCACAAGGAAAAAGAAAGAGAAAAAACAGGAAGAGATGTGGAAAGGGCGCCGGAAGGTTAGAGGCCATCGAATGCGATCGTCCATCAGTCATCATAAATCGACAATCGGCTTCGTAATCCAATCAACAATCGGTTGAGCAAACTTTCTCAATACGTGAAAGCGGCAAACATGCAGCAATAATACACAACAATGGTCATTGTCGTGGGTGAATCTCTTCCCGAATTCAATCGAAATACCATTTCCGGGAAACTTTGGCCATGTGCTTTGCCTTCGCTTGGCTTCCTGGCGCAATCAATGCCGTATGAATGGTTAACAGAGTGTTCAGTAGGCCAATAAGGGAGGGAAAAACGAGTCCTTCTAGTCTGTTCTAAAAACGTTTATCCTTGCGTTGTATTCCTTTTCATCTAACTGATTTTTTTCTTGTTAATTTTTTCATGTAGGCACTTCTTTTTCAGCACTTTCTTTCTATCCGACGCCGCTTTGCTGGTACGGTTCTTGAGATTTTTCCCACACGCTACACTTTTGGAGCTCCAAGTCATGCAGTAAGCAACAATAATTTTTCATCCATTCGCCACTTGACCCGGTAACCCAAATTCCGTCCAAGAGAGGGTTCGACAAAGCAAAGACCCTCTGGCGACTGGTAGAGGAACCCGTGCACCCATGACTGACGACCCAAACCGCACCCTTTTAGCGGGGAACATAATTTGCGCCTGATGTGACCATTAATCTTTCCCTTTTGCTTGCCGAACTTTCGCTCTACGAAAAAGACAGCGAACAACGCTTGACGAACGCTTCAAAGCCGAGCTGACGGGACGTGATGAGTTAAGAGCCCTTTAATAAACCGAGCGTTACCTTCTATTTCCTTCAGCCTGCGTTAAGTTTCTTAAATTACGCCAGCTGAGTTGAGCGAACCGAGCACGTCGTCCTCAGCAGCACAGAAATTTCAGTTTCTTTGTGACGAGAAAGGCATTTTCTTCCAGTCGAGCTGTTGTCTAATCGAGGGTACAACTTGGAAAACGGAATGCAACACGCTTTTCCCACAAAACAAAAGCCCTCCTTTTGCGCTCATCAATATTTCATCAACCGATACACATTATTGGATAACGGAGAAAAAAAATCAAGCAAACAATGAAATCAAATGCAAATGTGAATTTATCAGTGATGCAGTTGAATTCATGACCTGGCAGGAAAAGGGTCCATCCCTATAGGAAGGGAGTTCTGCAACGGTGGGCTATTTTCTGTTGGAAAATATTTGCTGGGAGCCCAAGCAGGTGTTTTTCATCCGACGTCAAGAGTAGAAAATTTATTGACAAAATGACCCGAGAGAGAGTATGATTTACCCTGTCACGGTGGCACAATTTAGACATGTTTGTTGAGGTGATGGTGTGCGACGGCACAGGCACACAAGCACACAAATAACAACAGCACATAAAAGCTCAATATTCAAAAGCTACATCGTCATGTAAAATTCATGAAAACAGAAGCATCCTCCCCCAAGCCGAGCTGACTCACTGCATACAACACAACACTCAGGGTTTCGTTTCCCCAGCTTGGGCGTTCGCTTTGTACGCAGCTTCAATATCTGGCCGCGTGTCGGAAAAAGGGCGGAACATCAACCAAGCAAGATGAAGTTCGCAACAAATGTTCAAAACTTTACCACTTTTCCCAAACATCATTATTTGCTAAACTCGTCGATCTGTCGTCTGCTGCCTATTGGGATGGTGAGAACATCTTGAAGTCTGTTGTATTGTTGTTGTGTGATTCTGATCGAGGTTGAAATTCGACTAGACATACCTTCTTACTCAGTGACAAACAGTTTCTGCAGGCAACAGATTCCGTAACCGGTTTCCGAGCGCATTCATCTTTAACAAAGCAAGAAAAGGGTTTGAGTGATTGGAAAGATTGGTTTCTTTCCGCAAAGTGAGAACGAACGGGTTTGTGGTTTTCTTACTTCAGTGATCTGTGCTTTTGAGAAGTCAACGGCCACCACCGCAAGCAATATTCCTTTCTTGCAACTTTAATAACTTTGGAGCGACATTTATCATCTTGTATCTTAACGGGATGTAGAGGTTGATAATGGAATCAACCCATATCGGTTACAATATAGGTCACAGATTAATTTTTAATACATTACATACTGAAAACTCGAATGCCAGTATATTTACTTAAATCGATCCTTTCATTTATAATGTGAAATGTATTTACAAGGCCTTCAAACGTTCTATGTCTTACAGTATATATTTTAAAGACCGATAAAGGGAATTGTTCTACTTTTCAGCAATATTTGTTTCTTTAAAAAATGTTAAAGCTAATGAAAACTAACGCGCAACGAGCTTAAGTAGAAAAGAAAAGATTATATAAAGTCAACTAAAGTAACAGCTTCAACAATGAGATTGCTACATGAATGATTATTTTTTCAGGCCAACAGTGTTTCTCAGAAGAGATGTTTTCCACCACAAGAAGGACCGGAAAATTTTCCAGCGTAATCCATTCAACCTCAACCTGAACCAAACTTAAGCCTGGCGAAGATGGATCGCAAAAAATGACTTTAATTTCATGGAGAGGTTTCGAGAAGCACGCGGGCAGAAAAGGTAGCGAAAGCAAATCAGCATGCGCTCGCATAACATAAAATTTGCCAGATGGCCAACTTTTGTAGCGAGATTTATTTCGAACACAGCAGAACAATGCTCGGGACAAAGTGAAGACCTGGGTGGCAAAAGGGCACACACTAATACCCTGGTGGAGCTTCCTGCCACGAACGGAGCAATTTCGAAAAACTTTTAAATTATATAGAAAATAACCGCACCAGATGTTGACAGTCATCTGAAAATATGAAATGATGAACTTAAAAAAAGAAAACCAACGCGTGGTTTGAAGGAGAAGAGAGAGAGAGAGAGAGAGAGAAAAAAGAGTAGATAGAGAGAATGAAAAGGAAGTCTATCGCTTTTTCCTTTTGGCTTCCTTTCTTGCAGCTCACCGCCAACCTTGGACATTTCCACCTGCTGCAAGGCGATGGGTTTCCTTTCCATCTTCGAAATCATTCCGGTTTGGGCCTCGGCATTTGTACTACTTGCAGCTCGTCCAGCTGTTCTGTCATTTCCAAAGAGAAGTTTTCCACCGTTTTTCGCCAAACAGTTGTGACGAACCTTGGCCAACACCCCATGATCCCAATATTCATTCTAGGCACACCCTTCGACCTGGCCTGAATTTCACGCCGAAGCAGTGCATGATGTGCAATGGTGCAAACTGTTTCGAAACTTTGTCTTTTCAGGCTGGTTTTTTATTTCGGTCCCAAAGCCAAACCACTTCCACTAGTTCACCCTTGATTGGTTCGCCTTTGCAGGCAATGTCCGAAAATAATCTGAATACGGTCCGCGTGGACTGTTTTAGCAGCATGTTTGGAGGAGGAAGGGAAAAGTAAGGGGATTTTACCACGAATTAACATCTGGTGCCTCAGTCAACCTAAGCCTTGGGAACTGTTTTGCGGAAGTAGATGCCCTCATTCTATGGGAAATATTGAAATTCATATTTAACATCAGTAAAACTGCGACCGGAAGCGCATTGAAGGTGAAAGAAACGAAAATGATTTACAGCTGGCCTTTGAAAGGCGTCTAACACTTGAAAGAATATGTTTCAAGAATAGAGGAGTGAGAAAACGTTTTCCAAAAAGATAAGCTGTTGAAATAGAAAGCAAAATATGAAAACGTGCTCCAAAAAGTGACGGTTGCAAACGAGATAAGAGCATGAAAGGAACCCTGAAGAGTGGAAGTAGTATTTAAGATGAAAGGTTTTGGCTTCTGCTAATCCAACAGATGTTTAGGTTTTATGGGATTAAAACTAATGAAACTATTACGATTATTTTTATGATTATAGCCTGTTCTAGCTATGCACCCTTTTTACCAACACCGGTGCACACGCCCCGTAGGGCACTGTTCCGACTGCCATCCTCGTGACGCTTATCTTCCATCAGTTGCACCGTATTTTCGGAAGCCAAAAATGAACAGCTAGCTGGACGAGAATCTGTGAATTTCCAGCCATCCGTAGGATAAGTCGAATAGTTTAACTTCACTAGCTTCTTGGGGATGACTGAAGCAGATCATCTTCACTTCACTCGAATTTTCCAAACCCTTTCGGTAGTGCTTCCTTTTCTTTTGCATTTGCCAAAACTCATCTTCATTGAGTAGTGGAAAAGTGAAAAAAGTATACAGCCTTCCCCGTTTGGCTTTGGTTCATTCATTCCAAGCACATCCTAATCTCTTCGTGGGCATGGAAAATAGGTCATTTGAATGCTATTAGGCAGCTGACCTCTTACCCAGGCTACCCCGAGACTACTAGAATGGCTTCCAAGGGCAGCCCGGAAGTTGCTCGGTTGATTGCTGCTGGCTAAGTAATTTTTTTCCTCTTTTGCACTGAAAGGAGTTCGGACAAACGTACGATAAAGATAAGATCTGGCTGCTTTGTCTGATAATGAGGGTGGTTAAAATTAGTTTCACTTGATTGAAAATGAATGGCGCAATCACTTCAGCGCCAGATCTGGAAACGGCCCAACAACCCGGACCTGGCTTGAGCCGGGCTCCTGTTATTCAGCCCAGAACCTTTCGTTTGCGATGCGAAGGATGATACTGTCTGCCAGTTAAGGGTCTAATGAATTCAACCTACGCAAGCACGAAAGGCACGCAGTTTGATTCTCTCTGATCGAAGATAATGAAAGCACACCTTTCGCACGCAGATGTTATTTCGATTGATCGCAGTGTTCTTCCAATCTCTAGAAACACCAAGAGTCTTGTACTTTGTATTGCCCTTGAATAAAAGGTAAAAGTATGACCGGTAAGATTAGTTCATGGCCACATTCATATCAATTTGTCTCAGAGTTTGTTTCGTTTAGTTTGGGTTGTAAAAAATTGTAGAAAAATTATCGCTTTGAAAATGATCTCTTGAATTGGTGCTTTAAAAACAAATTGCTTATCCCTAGACATAGTTTAGTTTAATTAATTACATGGTTATTCCAATTGAAGCTTTCCATTATCAATTCTTCCATTTCGAAAAAAAGGCGTCGTAGGGACATAATCTTTCCTTGAACGCTTCCCTTTACCATGGAATTCATTCGCTCGAGAATTGCTTGTATTCCAATACGACTTAAGTCCACCCCCTCTTGCTTCAATTAATCAAAATTAAATCAGAATACCCCTCCGGATGCGTGAGCCCACCATCGTTCGACTGCGTGAAGTAAGATCTTTGCTTCTGCTGGATTGGTTTCGGCATTTCTTCAGTAGCGTCGTGGGTATGGACAATCCTCCTTCACCCTCCCTCCGTTGACTATCGCTCAAGCAAATAGCGAAGGTGCTATTCCACTTTCGCTGGTGGTCGGTTCGTTTCCTCTGTTGTTTTCTAATTCTTGCCTCCTATCGAACCTCACTGAGCTTAAGAAGGTTTTCCTTGGGTCTGCAAACGGAATGGGTTGAAGCGGTTATAGCAAGTAAATTGAAACAGTTTATACATTTAATTAATTCGACGACAGATTATCCTTTGGACTCGATTGCTTTCCATGGGCGTAGGGCAAGCCTTCCGTACAAGGCAGCGCTGTAATCGTAATCTATCCCGTTTTCCACTCCTTTTATCACGCTCGAATGGTTCTGCAGGTTACGGTTGGAGGAAACATAAATAGTATCCACTCGAAACCTTCGACGGAGACGCAAGAAACAAATCCGGTCCATGCACCTTCACCGTCTTCCTCGGGGAAATCTTCCAAGAGGTTGTAAATTAATATTGAAACACCTTTTAGTATCGTTTGGTGTGCACTTTAGTGGCGATTACGTCGGTGGTGCTAAGCGGGTCTCATTCTCACGCCATACCGACTAATGCGTTCCCCGGGACTTTGGCTCAAGGGAAGTCAAGCGAAAATAATTTTGTTTTTATCAACCATCCATCCGTTTGATGAATCCGTCCGTCTAGCGACCGCTTCGTGGAAGTGTCCGAGGCTTGCACGTAAAAGCACATTCCGTTAAAGCCTTTGTTTGTAGCGAAGGGGAAATATGGTCGCTTAATAACCACTTCATTGATTTACGGCCACAATCCGCCACATCCGCACGCATTGGCGGTGGCGAATCCCTTTGCGGTGGCAGAATCCGTTAAACTTTCGGTCCAACCCATCGGATAAAGGCAACGTTATGTTCCACTTCGGTCATCCACTGGCATCCTCTTGCGTGCGACGAGAAGGATACCCACCAGTCCCTGAAAGGGTGGATGTATCGACACCACAAGCGTTTGGTACTCGAGTTACGTTCATGATTTGTGCCATCACTTGAGTTAGCGGAAAGTAGGGATTACTGCGGTCTGTCTTCCTAATGAAGACCGTCTTCACCGTTCACGCGTCCTTTCGTGGAACTGGTAAGATTCCCGAAGGCCATCCATTCCAAGCAAACGAAAGGCCATCCGGACCCGTCCGCATGATTGTCGCTCGCTCTTTCTGGAAGGAGCTAAGATTCGTGAGAAAAGCGGTCACAGGATGGGCTTTATTTTCTTAGGGTTACCCACGTGACGGGTACAGGACAGCGGACAGCAGTCCCAAAGCCGGCTCGGGATATGTTCACCGAAGTGGAAACCAGAGGGCTACATTCTGACACGGCATCCATATCTTACTCCTCTCCACCCTTTGGCTGACAGTAATGGGCGGTGTCATGGTGAAGTGGCGACCATGGTGTCGTTTTCTATCGTAATAGAAAAGCAACATTGGTTGTGAACAGTGTGGCCTTTTTTGTTTGTGGTTGCAAACCCCTATTTCATAATAAAATGTTACGTATAATTGTTGGTTTCATTTCTGTTTGGATGACAGAATTTAATGATTCTGATTTTAGTACCGGAAAAGTAAGCATAACTTGCTGAAGTTATAAATGTATGAAAGAGGTGAAATGTGAGTTCACAATGTAAGCGAAAAGTTTATTTTTAATTAATGTTTTGCAACTCCTTACAAACAATCCGAACTATTTTCACAATCCAACCAGAAGAAAGAAGAATCGTTTTGTAAAAGAGACAAGCGCAAGCCGTATCTTCCCTCGTGTTGTTCAAATAGCTGCACTCGGTCAAGTGCGTCCTGGCGTCGTACTCAGCTCAACATAGCCTAACTGCTCGTCAAAGGCTCATTACCGCATCCAGGTGTAACTCTACTAGGCAATGTAACGCGTTCGCCCTGTGCACTGCCACGACGAGGACGGCATTTGGTCGTTAAACATGAAACATTACAAGTGATTAAATGAGAGCTTTTGATCTTTCGCCCTAAGCCAGCGGGGAACGATGGGAGTCGGTTGTTACGGGCAAGACCAACACTTCACATCCCTCATGCATGCTCCGGTCTGCTCGATGGAAGATGGCTAACCAAACGCTGACGAGCGTTGGGCATCCCGGGCCGTCCGCTGAGGGCCGTCGTTTCCTGGCAACTGTTTGCTTAAGCCCCGGGAACGATGTGAGAATGCTTTTTAATTATGAATATTTCATTCCACGTCGACCGTACACCGTCGCCTTTCGTTCTGTGTGGAAAAGGCACCGTAGACTGGAGACCAAAATCGAGCAATGAAATTGCACGAACCAACCCGGCACGGAGCAAGAATTTTCTGGAAAAACCAAGCACCAGCAGGTAGGCAGCAGCAGCCGCACATTTGCAAAAAGGTCCGTGGACCCTCGGCTCCCTGCGGAACTGTATAATGACTTACTTAGCGCAAAGCTCTGCTAGAAAGCTGACGAAGAAAGTGTCCGACGCTCACATGCCGTTGCTCCTGCCTGTGTATCTTAGTTTTTCGCCACCTGAGGTGATCCTACGTCCTGGGCTTTTTCCCGGCCCACCCTCTTCCGTTCCACGTATGCAACGCCATCCTTCGATGCTTGCTCAAATATTCACTCCGGTTCGGGTGCTTCCTTCCCGCGCCAGGATTTTCTCCTCGGTTTAACAAATCGCAGCGATGGTTTTATCCCCGGCTTGCTAGCCGGCATGCCAGGGAACTCATGTTTGTCCGTTACACAGTCCTTCCTGTACCACGCGGCGACGGCGTCGTCGGGAGCTTCGGTGGGGATTTTCGACAAGATGTTGTTTTTTCTGGATCCTTTCCGGATCCTACCATAAAATCCCCGTTTGACGTGTTTGACTTTGTTTCAACGAGACTTAAAGTAAACGTTGGCAAAAGTTCGCATCGTTACCCATGCCCGCGCCCAGGAAGACAAAAAATGTTACGGAAAAGGTTACGAACCATCCCCGTGGCGCGAAAGTCCTTGTTCAATATTTGTGCACACTTGCACGGGCTTTTGCAGGTCGGTGCCTTTCCCCCGAACACACACACACACGTTGCGAGTTTGAACTGGTATTTTTTCTCCGTTCGGCCAGGAGGATCTTTTTTTTTTGCATGAAGCTCACGTTGTTATGCTCAAAGCGCAGAAAGCTTTCCGATCTCTCGAGGAACGTCCGTTCGTCGTTTGCTCTGTGTTGTTTCAAGATGGACGAATACAGCACCATATCTGCTATGGTCAGGTTATGAAATAATTTACCTAATATGGTTAGGGAAATTTTCTTCTCCAAACAATACCATTTTTCTGCTACATTTGATAATTCGGGGAAAATCTATTTTTCCACACCAAACATATCCCAGGAACGAAGTCCTCCGCCCCTAATGACAACGTCTACTAATTGACTTTCGAACTGCGAAATTGATTAATTTGCAAACCCGATTCAGCTAATTACCGATCGACGCTCAATCACACCTTCATTTTCACAAAACCAGGCACACAATAAAACCGAACGATCCGGGGCTCGATGGCAATAATTGACGTCCAAAAGGCATAAAATAATTATCGTTCGTGGGCTTCGAAAATAAAACATTGTTCATGGTTCACCACTTAGTGGAAAATATGGTAATGACCGGGGCCGCTGGACCCGATTGCCAGTGCATCAAAAAAGCCTAATCCATTCGGCCATTTGTTCGGGCCATTGCGTGATCTTAACGGATTTGTTTTGGGACAAATTTTGTTTGCCATTTACCGCAACCGATCTGCCTGCCGCCTACCGTTTCCGCCTGTCGGAGCAAATCTATTCGAAAGCGTTCAGTGTGTTTGCCAAACAGGGCTCTTATGGCACCACTCGTTCCACACTCAGTTGTCTACCTCTTTAGTGTTGCACCCTTTGAAGTGCATGTTTGATTTCTAAACTCGATTTCCAAACAAAACAATAAGCGCCAATAATTATTGTCATCGGTTCATCGCCACCCAGCGATTGTCCCCTGCGATCCGCCGTCACAGTTCTGCTTCATCATTATCATTAACGCAAATTTTGAAAATTCTTCTAATCCGACCCCCCTGTCAGCTTTGGTCACCTCCCGCATCGCCCACAATCGATACTTGCAGCTGGAGGCACAGTTCGCTTCGAAACGATACGATATCATATCGAAATTACCAATGTTAGGCTTATTGGCTTTAATTGGACACCGAAGTGGTACTGATTCGCACACCCTACCCTACTCTCCTCCCCAATACCCTGCCTTTAACTGCACCCACCCCGGAAACGGATTCCATCACATTGGTTGATTAGGTCGCTCCAGGAGGGCTTTGGAAAAACATAAAAGAGGTTCAGTCCCTTCAGCAAAGGGTGATTGCAATCACTCATTAGCGAATCCATGGGGATTTCGAGTTTCGAATTAGCAGCGCACCGCACTGTGGATGACATTTCCCATTTTTGATCACAACGCGCACCGACAGCGCAGCCTGCAAACATTAATGAGTTTGGTTTCCTGGTTAAGATCAGACGCCGGCCAGCAATACGTGTTGTTGGTCTACAGACTGGTTATCTACTTTTGGCCATTCGGTGCGTGTCGCAAATGATGTTCAATTATAAACTTTTTCCATATTCACAACCAGTATTAATGTGGTTTTATCCACAACCATTCTGGGTTGTATTAGAGCGCTCGCGGTCGCTGGGTGGGAATGTATTTTCTTATGGCAATTTTATTCAAATTAAAGCTACCCAAAGCCCCATTTTCCTTTGCCGACACGAATTGGCATACACATGTTCTTCAAGCCACTTGCTGGAGAAACACTTTTCCAAAGGTGGTATTCACACCTCTTGGCAGAAGAATCCCTCCTGCGTTTGGCAGAGCCGTGCTGAGAGGTTCCTCGGATACTGCCTATGCGTCCCAAAGAACGGCTGTAGATTTAAACAATAAAATCGGCGTCTTACTACCGACTTTGGGGTTTTTCGGAGGGCCAAATTTCGCCTCAAAACCCAACACCCATCGGCTGCCCAACAGGAGCTTCCGTCTACCGATAAGAAGAGGTTTCCGTTGGAACGGACAGAACGGAAAAGGGTCCATTAAATAAATCATTGAATAATAAAATTATACACACGCCATAAATATGCTTCGCTTGTATGTTTATCCTCGTTATTTATAGTGGCACTGCGGTGATATTAGGTTTCTCTCGGGGTTGAGACGCCTTTTTATAGCTACCGGTGCGGGATTCAGCGAGCGGCACAGGGATCCGTCGCTGGTGGCGTGTTTGACAGACTTGTTTCGCTGACAGATTTTACTGCTGCTCTTGCCAAAAACGGAAAGAAATATGGAAAGAAATAAATCGTCTGCTGAAATAATATCAATTCCCGGTCCCTGTTTGATTTGATAACGACGAATTGTGATTTTGACAAATTTCCACAAAATTAAAAATGGGTTCAAGTTAAACACACAAAAATGAAGAAAAAGATGAAAGTAACGTTTCATCATTGTTTGAGAACAAGAAACCTTTTCTCTTCAAAGCAATTTGAAACGAACAATAACACAGCGAAGATAATTAATCGTACAATAGAAATTAATTCGAAGCTCAGTGAAGTGTGAAGAAAATAACGCTCAAAGAAACGCGTGTGTAATTGAAAAGCAAAAATAAATTATTGTGGCAAACTTGTCGTTTAGAGTTCATCCGGTAAAAAAGGGTAAAATTTGTCCCTTTTCCTGCGGATGTAGAAGCGCGAATCCAGGATCTTTCGAGCCTTGGCATGAAAAAGGCAAAACCCATTTGAAACAATTGAATTCTAAAAAGTGAAACAAGTATCGGTTCTTAGGACGGGATCTCCTTTCCCAGGCTTATCCTTTCCATGATGTCCCTTCGATGCAAGAAAATAAGAAAAAAGTTAGCCTGGACCCATTCGAAGGACACATCTTGGTTGAAGACAAAAATAGCTTCAAGTGAAATGAAACTGGTTTATAGCACGGAAGAAGGATCTCTTTTGCTATAGCGCCTCCTTTCTTGTTAATTACTTTATGCTCTTTCTGTTGGTATTCGTTTGACCGGTTTGCGCCATCTTATGGCCAGCAAACGCGCAGATGACGATTCCGGAGACCAAAACGGACCAAATAATGGTAAGAAAAGCTCCATTGAACCGTTTCCATCAACGGTCCACGAATTCGCTGAAGCGTAGCAAGTGTTTCGCTTGATAAGTTCCATTATGCTTTGACCATGGCGTCTAACAAATTATATGAATCTGAACGAAGCCCGAAGGAGCGCTTGTCTGACAGTTTTGACGCGGTTGAAACATTGCAAGCATAGAAAACTGTTACACGAAAATCTCCTCATGTCCCAACTACTCATTTTAATAGATCTACTAATGAGCCTTATTTGTGTGCTTGGCTTGTAACGAATTAAAAACCATATATTTTTCCCTTGCGGAAGACATTCACCCAAGTGGTTGTTGTAATAAAATCACACCAATTAATGTCCTCCGTAACGCGGGACATTCCCCGGATTCGCTCGGAAAGTATCGTGTTAATTGACATCAATTCGAGATAATGAGTGTATTTTAGTTCCAGAATTAAAAACCATTCTCTGACGCCTCATAAAAGGGGGGAAATGTGTGTTGTAGCCCCAAGCAGGGTGACGGTAGGCAAGAAGCAGAATCGACATTGTAATATGGCACTCGTTTGTGCCGTAATTTTCTCCCGCAAATGATGCCAACATGCTCCGCCCAAAAACGCGATAATATGTTACATTTGAAAACCCGTCATGTAAATTATATATGCTTTGTTGGACCAGCTTTTCGTGGAGCTCCCAGTCTGGCGCCGCTGGCGAAACGAAAACGCACAGCCGGTTGGGACGGAGAAAGTTCTAACCGGCAAGACATGCCAAAATGTAACGAGATAATGCACTTCCAGCAACAGCGATTCCCCTTTCAGAAAGCGGGGGAATTGAGCCGAGGATCGCTGCGGCGGTGAATCTTTGCCAACTTCTGCTAACGGAATCCCAAAGGATCCGCACGCAATCATACGTTCATCTCATCCGGAACGCCGCATCGGCCGGTTGGTTGACGGAAAAGTTTAGCAGGCGCACCCGTCGTCAGCTTTCGTCGTCATCTGGCCGGTTTTTCCACGGATGAAAATTTGCGACTATAAACAGCCGACCTTATTCCCGGAAGGTGCGTCGTCGTTCCGGTCCTCTCTATTTCGTTATTTTTTGCAACAATTATTCAAACGCCCTGCAAATGCTTTTATTTATTTTCCACCCCTAACCCGGACCCTTTGCCGGAAGGCGAAAAGGGGGTCGCGCTTTTGTTTGGATTCGGTATGGTAAAGTTTTTCCAAACCCCCTAATTGAAATTGCCCGGCGGAGCGTGACGTGCAGAAAAGATGGAGCGAATGGTTGCGTGAAATCCTTCACTTGACGAAGCACTTGTCGAACTCAAGCAGCCCCAAAACGGTGTTGAGTTATGCTGTTTTTTTCCGCCGGCGGAAATGTTATTCTTTTTTTCCCATGACCAAAAACGTATTTTCTCTCGATTCTCTACATGCTTCGGTACGAGGGATAGTAACAATGTCGTTTCATGAGCCCGTCGTAAGAAAGTATTCTTAGAAAGTAAACCGATGTGTAATGATAGACGTGAAAAAGAAGAAGACGAAAAAAAACCAGAGGAAATGTACCACAGGGAACGAACCAGTCGACAGCTAAAACAACATCGTTCAACATGCATCATGAAATCAGCGATTCGTCGCCATGTCGGAGCAACGCCATGGCAAAGTAATAGGACACCGATAGAGGGCCCTTCCCGTTTGCCGTCGACATTTCTTTTCAAGGACTCGCGTAATCGGACGCGTTTCTACGCTTCCCTGCATTTGCATAATGATTATTTTACACTTCTCCCGTGACAAGGTTCTGCGACGTCGAACCAAGAGCTTATGCACTCCCAGGACGTAAACGAAAATAAATAAATGAAAATATAAACGAAATGTAGAAACCAGCGCGTGAAAACAAGAAAGTAATATTGTCGTGGGCGCTCCATCGACCAACGGTTGTATCCCGCGGGCCGCTAGTTCGCTCCCACAGGTTGTTTTCCATGCCGAGTTTTCCCCGGGATCCCGGGATTCGATTCAGGACAAATTCAACAAGCCATAAAGAAACCCATTATCCGTTCGCTTCGTCCTTCGCCACGCCAATGGATTCAATAATTGCTTGACGTCAGTTCGGCCGGGGGCGGCGTAGCTGCGCATTTTCACACCACGGACCCATCGCGAGAAGGGCCATCGTACTCCGGCGGTCAACTCCAGGGGGTGGGTGATGTTTTATTATTATTATTTTGTGTGTGTACCTAGCAGCACCACCATTGGTGCTTCACTGGAATCTGTTGAGTGGCGACGAAAATAAAGGTTTGTTTAAATTTCGCTCCCATCACGCCTGGAAAACCCCGGCATCGTGGCGTGAAGTAATTGAACAATTCGATTAAGTGGTTACACGTGTGCGGTAGAATCGGTTTGGCTGGTCTTTGTAGCAAACGGCTTCAGAGTGCTTGCCTTTGTTCGGGCGACTAAGGACACTTAATGTTACCAGCAGACGGCACCACTCGAGGGTGCAATTTTTTTGTGGTTTTTCACCTTCACGGTGACGACGACGGGTTCGATTACGCACCTTTTGCTGCTCCATGAGCATTGATGCTTCTAACCAGAGCACGTCACCTTGGTGGACATAAATTCACACTTTTATGCTGCGTCCAGCCCACAAGGAATGCCACGGATGGACGTAAGGGCCAGGCCCAGGAGTTTTTTTTTTCGGATGGCGGTGAGTGGATTTATCTAACCTCACCAATACGGATGACCCCCGTTCCCGGGGACCTGGGATGGATGGAAAACATGAAATGTCACTGCGGGCCACTCATCGGGTGTTCGAGAGCTTCCAGAGAGGGGGTGGGAAAACTGGCGGCCGACAAGGCTGCACCGGTCGTGTGTGATAGAAAAGTGGAAAATCGTGCCTGGCTTACCAAATCCGTCCCCGAAAGCCGTCACGAAAAGACGCCTGGAGCTTGCGTCTAAAGAAAAAAAAAAAGCAGTAAGGCACGCCGTTGGGAGGGAAGAACAAACCTAACCGAAAAAGTGAGCAGAAAAATGGACAATGAAAGAACGGCGTGGGCAAGGAATGTCCATTTGCTTGGTTCCACATGACAGGAGATTCGGTCGAATAGGGCTTTGGACAGGATGTAGGCGCGAATGAATGCTTGTGCCTACGAAACGGGATCCCGTGGCTTGAAAGCAGTGTGATTTATTTCCTTCAGGCCCAACGGAACGACGGACCGGGAGAAATGGTTCGTTTGAGCCAGTGGTTAAGAATTCTCACCTTTGATAAAAACCCTTCGTTTGTCATGATGCTTTCATTTGGTTTCGTTCGAAAAATATAGAACAAACGAATAACCATTTGAAATTTTATTGTTGAAAAGTTGGAAAAATTCTGATAAATGAAAAGCATCATAGTCACCATGCAGAGTCGCGGACAAGAACGAGTGTCATAGTAGGAAGTGAATTTGAACAGCTGTATCAAATTGAACAAATCATCTATTGCTATAGTCATTCATGGACCGCCGCTATCTCCAAATCCAACGTACATTGTCAGTGTCCCCAAGTACAATATTACATGAATGAAGACAGACCGAATGATAGCGCAGATAAACTTATCTTCCGCGAAGCGCCGGCCGCCGCGGACTTTGCACGACAAAGAAACGCGTCCCAACGTGGGGCCATAAATATGGCCCTTGCTTAGGAGAGCAAACGAAGAAACCAGGCTGGCGCGGGATGAATGACGGCCGTTCAGACTTTTCTTTGAGCCGCTCAGACTTAGCGAGATAGTTGCCGATGGCCGTGTACACATTGTTTGTGCATGAGTGCGTGTGTGTGTTCGTGTGAAGGGTGACGGCCGCCGGGTGCGTTGGCGCGCGCGATCGTTGTAACAACAGCTGATAAGTCGGTGTTGTGTCCGGAATTAAACCACGCGGCCATGGCGCACAAACGCGGTGCGTGTGTGTTTGCGTGTGTCACACGAGCGGGATTTATCAGGTGTTGCCTCAGAGAAGAGCTGCCGAGCACGCGATTGGTGCTAGTTAGTGGCGAACGCTCGCCCGTCCCGGGTCGCAAGATGTCAAAGATGTCAGCCGAGGCGGGTTCGCGCGGCATCGAACTTGAAGATCTTCTTGCCGAGACGGGCCAATTCGGTCGTTTCCAGCTGTGGCAGTGTACCCTGCTGTTGCTTCCTGTGATTTTCACCGCCTTCTCGAACTTGTGCTACGTGTTTACCGCCGGAGATGTGCACTATCGGTGAGAAATCGACTCCGAACCATCTCCCAAGACATCTAAGATCATATGCACAACCTTCCCATTGGCTCTCACAGCTGCTACGTTCCGGAGTGCGACACAGGTTCCGAAGTGATTCCTTTCACTCCCGACTGGCTTCGGGATGCGGTACCATACGGGGCCAATTCTAAGTTCCCGGCCAAATGTGACCGTTATCAGCCTTTACCAAGGAACGACACGGATGAAGCGGCATTTGTTTGCGATGCGAACCGGTTCAACCGGAGTGCCGTCGGACGATGCTCATCGTTCGTTTTTGAGGATCCCACCGAAAAGACGATCGTGAATGAGGTGACAAAAAGGTAAACCAAGAGTCACCGATGGGACCCGAATCAATCGTTTTCCCCGTTTCAGTTCAACTTGACCTGCGACGATAACCGGTGGAAAGTGACGCTGGTCGGAACGATCCACAGTGTGGGTCAGTTTGTGTCCCTCGCAATGACGGGTCTGATATCCGATCGGTTCGGGCGTCGCTGGACTTTGCTGTTGGGTGTTGGCTTGGGAGCGGTCCTCGCAATTGTCCGCTCCTTCACCACCAGCTATCGCTCTTTCCTGACGCTCGAGTTTTTGGAGGCGATGTTCGGTTCGACCAGCTACACGACCGCGTTCATCCTCACTCTGGAACTGGTCGAACCGAGGCGTCGTGTCGTGGTGAAGAGCGTAATTCTAGTCGCGTACGCTTTGGCCGGGTCAGTACTTGGGTTGTTGGCGATGCAGTTTCGCAACTGGCGCACGCTTTCGTTAGTCCTTTTTGTCCCTGGCGTCGTGTCAATACCTCTACTATTCACCACCGTTGAGAGTGTTCGGTGGTTGGTAACCAAAGATCGTCAAGCGACCGCCGTTCGCATCCTGCAGCGAGTGGCCAAAGTAAATGGACGTCCTCCGATTTCCCAGAACACGCTGGACGACTTTTGCCATCACCAGAAGGCAAAACTGGAAAGCGAACAGCACTCCGCTGGCAGGCAGTCCTTCGTGAGGCTGCTTCTGCAAACGTGCCAAAACCGCCATCTGCTGCTGCGGATCGCGAATTGTTCTTTCTGCTGGTTCACGAATGCCATGGTGTACTACGGACTGACACTCAACTCGGTCACACTGGCCGGGGATAAGTATAGCAACTTTATCTTCATTACCCTAGCCGAGATTCCTCCCTCGCTGGCTATCAACTGCATCCTGAACCGGTTCGGACGCCGGAAAACGCAATGCGGCTCACTCATTCTATCCGGTGTGTTTTGCCTCCTGGCCCTCACAGCCCTCAAAGGTAAGACCTTACCCTAAGGGACCCTCCAACTGACTATGATAACACGCTAATCGAATCGTTGCAGACATCACCTGGCTTAACGTGAGCCTATTTCTGATGAGTAAAATGGCCATCTCGCTGTCGTTCTCCACGCTCTACATCTACACGGCCGAAATCTTCCCCACCAACCTGCGCCAGAGCTTTATCTCGTTCTGCTCAATGGTGGGCCGCTTCGGTTCGATGCTCGCCCCTCAGATGCCACTTCTGCAGGCCCTCTGGGCTCCACTGCCGATGGTCCTGTTCGGTTCGGTAGCCGTGCTGTCGGGAGTGTTGGTGCTGGACTTCCCCGAGACGACCGACGCCACCCTACCCAACACCATCGAGGAAGCGGTCGAGCTCCGCAGTCCGACGACCAAGCAAGCACCGGTGGAGCCCGAAAAGGGTTCCTATTGCGCCCCTGGATGATTGTGATAATTCTGTGACTCACCTGCAAAAGTAGAAATAAAAAACAAACAATAAATGACTTGAAACATGAGTCCGCGAATGCCGCGGGTGCCCGATTGTTCACCATCATGCCTCCCATTATATCTCGCGCTCGACGAGTGATTTCCGGGTGCTCAAATTGCTCCATTAATGCAGATAACGCCGACTCTATGGGCTGTAGATTTGGGAATGCGGAATGTACAATTGAGAAAATCAAGCCCAAAAGCTGCCCCAAATTCCCCTTTGTAACGGCAAACTTAATCGTTGCACATTCGGCGCTTGGAAAATCTAATTTTTCTAATTGAATCCTACATACCGAGGGCATGGTGAGGATTTTGGATGTCGGGAATGTGGCTGGCACCACCCACTTTTTGCGTTTTTGGCTATTTTGCTTTCGAGTCCGCAACTGCCAACAATTGGGCTTCGAGGCCTACAGCTCGGTGGAAAATTCATTCCAACTGTGGCGAAGTTTAATGTGCAATTCTGCACCAAATCTGCTTTCCCACCGAGGGAAAAAACAGAGTCATCTGGTTAGTCACAAAATCGCTTAGTTGGTAGACACAATCAACGAGCCAACGAACATTGTCCTAAAGGGATGGGCGTAATTTTTATCTAGCTGCCAGTCTTCCGGTCGATGACGCGCTGGCTTCAGTTGTTCCCGCCTGGATGTTTATTTTTTGTTGCTATTAGCTTCCGAAACCCACCGAGAGAAACGCGTACGGGTAGCTGCTTTATTTTCCCGTTTTCCGATCAGACCAATTTGATCTGTCTGTTGGAGGAATTCGGTCAAATTTGGGTCAACACTTTTCGGACTGATCGGTCCCAGATCTCCACTTATGTTCTTTCAACACCACTGCCGGCCCGTGGGCCTTCGGGAGCTCGGCGAGGGCTGGCCTGAAAAATGAAATTATTTCCCGAGGGTAGTCGGAAAATCGAAAAAAAGCAAAATCTATTTCGACTAGATCTGTTAGAAAAACCGTTCGTGCTTGACGCCGGCAGCGGTTTGTTGGATCGAAGAACGTCGTTTTGATTTTGTCGCTTTTCGAAGGACTTCCTTTCTCTCTATCTCTCTCTTCTGCCACTGTTCTCCCCACTTTTCCCAACATTTAAAACCCAACCAAACACATTGAAAAGTATCCATTCTCCTCGGTTTTGGCATCAGCTTTAGTTGAACCGTTGAGTAAGACGTTGACTGAGGCAAATGGCTCAGGCAGTTTTTGTTGATCACAAAAAAGGGTTTTCCACGTTTTGTGCTTTTGGGAATTTTGAAACTGTTGCAAATCACTTCAACCCAAAACTCTGCCGAACTGAACCAAATTTGGCTCTCTCATATCTATTCTGCTGAATGCTCTATCCGCTCTCTTTTTTCCAGCCTCAACAAACGCCCTTGCTTTTCCCTTGGAAAGGGAAGATTTCATTTCTTCGTTCTGTCCGTGTTTTTTTTCGGTGATCCGAGCTTGACAAAAGCCAGAAGTGGAACCTTAAAGGAGTGGGAGACGATTGCCAACCAAACTCAAGAAGAGTGGGAGGCCGTGGTAAACGAAAACAAAACGAAGGAAAAACTGATTTATTGCTCTGGGACTTAAGAGACCATTCGGCTTAACGGTTTAAGCACAATGGCTTTTGAGGGCTCAGCGAAGAATGTACGGAATGGAATTAGAATGGACATTAAAAATAATGCCAGAGTGCGGAAAGAAAGCCGGGAAACAACATCCCGGCAGTTTGTCACCGGATTATTAGTTTTTCGAGCATTTTCTTAAATTGTTCGTAAACTGCTGATCGATGTGACCTGGTCAAGAGGACTACAGGAATTTTCAATCAGTCTTCATCGTTTCCGGAGAGCGGGGTAGCGCAGGGAAAATGCCCGCGGTGGTGTTCGACATACGATTGCATTGACAGTTCATTAGTCAGAAGCCCATCGGTGAATTACTTTCCGGTGGGCTTTTTTTAGTTTTCCTCCAACTCTGAATTGAATCGACCTGCAAATACACCATAGGCACCTAGGCAATGCATACAGACCCCTTCCGGAAATTGACGTACAGCGAAATGTCCGTTATGGCAGCAGAAGCGAAACCAAAAAAGAACCACTCTTCGCGAACTCGAACGATTAGTACGAACGCGAAATGGGAAGCGTCCACAGGCGTTTAGATGCACGGACGAGACGCAAAGAAGTACTAGTGGAGTGGAGTGCCATTCCGAGGTAGCCAACCGTGAAACAACTGACCGGGGGTTGCTTCATATCCTGTCCGCTGCAAAATGCGCCCCTGTTAAACTCTGAGTGAAGTTTCGCTGCGCGCCTTCTGCTTTTGTTTGTCAAACAGTTGTGTTCGAGAACAACACCGAATTGAAAACTCAGCCATTGGCAAACGATGGCAGGCTGGGCTGGTCCCACCCGCTTTCGAGCCAGCCCAGCTTATCCCGTCGGCCCTTTCCCGGCCATTTCCTGTCGCACACAGTGGTCCTTCTGTCGGTGGCAACTCTTGGGCCATTCGCACCAAAAAGAACGAGGCGAATAAATATAGGTAGCAACCGATTTTATGGCAAGTAAAAACAAAGCCCGCCTGCTGACCGACATCGCCCGGCCCGACCCAAAAAACGGTACGGGCTTCATCGATGGAGCAGAGGTCACGGCACCTTCGAACACACGCGCTCGGAAAGCTAACGTGAATAATACAACGTTTGGGAAAGCGCTCGCGAATAATAACAATAACAACCGGAGCCACGGAAAACAGCGACCAAACCAAATAATCAGATATTTCACGGCGGAAGCTCTTTCTTTTCGCAACACCAAGGGCCGGTGGGGGAGGTCTGGAAGGACAAACGGTTCAGGAGTCTCCATCATCCACCTGAAATACTTGCGGCTTTATGATGGCGTTCGTTCTCTAGGTACATCGGTTTATTACCTATGTTTTCACCGGTCTGCGCTGGATGAACACTTTCGTAGTGCGAAATATAGGTTCGCTTTTGTGCAAATATAAAGGGGACTTGAACAGGTCACGGATTGGTGTATTTTTTATTAAGATACATATTTTTCCAAGCTGATTACTATTGCAATATTCTATTTTGCTAAAGTATTGCTGTTTGTAATAGGAATTGATTCCAGCAGAAAAGTCTATTTCTGGTGAAATGAAAAATTGTGTGCTTCAGCTCACATTAGCCATCGCTCGCAAACGTTGTTGTTATTAATGATCTGCTGTTCCATCGGAGGCTGGCGCGACGGGTCGCACGTGCGCACCTGGTGTATCCTTTTCCGGTCAGCTAACATCAACATTCGGGGATTCCTGGGAGCTTTATTTGATTAAGATATTTGACCGACTCGTCCGGTTTAACGAAGGTAACGAAGTGCCCACGCGGGTTTAGCTCGGGTCTCTTTTCGCGAGCCCAAAACCCCCGTGATGAAGCAGACTTCGTCCGGTGGATAGCCGGTGGAAATAAAGCGGTCACCGTGTACTTTGGTTTCGTTTGAACATCGTCTGTCTGGGGTTTGGGACACCTTTACGACGAAACGTATACCATTTGGAGCTGTCCCTTCCCGTAACCTAACGAAGGGTAATTTTTGCATGTCAAAAGTAAGCAAGTTGATATTTGAAACTGTTTGTTTCGGAGGTTGCTGTTAGAAGCTTTAAAAATGCTTAAGTATTGCCAAAAACATAACTGCTTTCTGTGATAAGTAAACACAGAGATAGAATCAGTAGTAGTAAAAAATTGTCCACCAATTGTGACTAAAAATGTGTTATTGTATACAATTCAATACCTTTTTGATTGCGAATCGTCGTCATTGCCACTGAAACTCGATTCACCCAAAAAGAACATGTTTCTTAAAGGCGCTTAAAGCGAAAGGATGAAGCAAAACCTAATTATTAACCTTCTCACTTTTAGCTACATCCGCTCAACTGATGCAATAAAGCAACCATCTGGCGTATCGACTCCAATGCCGGCGTAGACAGTGTGCTTCAGTGTGGCTGCGCGATGCTTATCGCACAGTATGGCTTACAGTGGCGTTAAGTATACACTCGAAGGACGTGATTCCGAATCCGCCAACGGACGTAGGCGTCGTTCGGCTTCGGTCAAACTCACTTCCACTTCCGTGGAACCTATTATAACCGGTTCGGCGTAATCCTTTTTTCCTATTTCTAGTAATTCAGTTTCGCTCGAAGCTCTTTTAAATGCGGGTGAGGTTTTCCGAGCTGTATCATCGAAGCGAGAGTCTGACCAAAACCACTGCTAGGGCTTCTTTCCATTCTTTGTAGGTTGGGCTTTTATTTGTTGCCCGGGGGTTTACTACCAACGTTTCGTGTCGATCAGAGAGCTCTTTCTGGTGGACGGATGATGCGGTCAGTTCTAGACTTCGCCGCAATAATGAAACGATGATTAAAATAAGGGTGGATAGTAACAATAGTAATGAAATTATTAAACGTCGTCCTTCCTTCCTACTGACAAAACCCAGTAGGTGTCCTTTAAATGCCCTCCCGGCTGTGTATGCTCGTGTTCATCGTCCGTATTTATTTTCCGGTTGCTTTGAGGTTGCTGGTTTCTGGCTCGATTACAAATGGGAAACTTCAACTGTATCTCGACTGGAGGGAGGTTTCGAAAATCTATGAACTCATTGTTTGATGTAATTCTAGGAGAGCTGTTTGACGGCCACCCACACAAATGAAGGAGGTCGGACTTGTACAAATAAACAGGTGAGAATCCGAATGACTGGAAAGAGTTCTTTACTATGTGAAGGTGGTTCACCGAATCGGACCAAAGGTTTTAGAGCGGCTTTGTTGAACAATTAAATAAATTTTTGATACAATTAATATAAAGAAAGCTGTTATTGAAAGAAACCCCCGTTGAAGTGTGGGCTACGGTGCAAATACGCGAGCTGCCTTGAAAAGCTTTTGCTTTCTGTTACGTCTTCCTGTTGGTTTTTGTTTCATGAAAGTGAAATTTGGCACCAACCCATTTCAATTTCCTTGAAAGCTAATGTTTCGTTTGGAACTAAGAAAGCCTTATTGTTGAGTGTTTATTTGATATTAACCACAACTATTACATTTTTAATACATTATCGGCAGGGCTCTACCTAACCCAGATTGTGTGACGTGGTATTAAAAGTACCCTAGCAAAGATTACACATCGCCCAAGTCCAACGCCACACCACGACGGACTGAGCCAGAGGACCTAAAACCGGAAGCAGAAAACATGCGAATCCACCCACATCACCTGTTACGGCTATGGTGAACCGTGTCGAGCGGAGTGAAGTGTTTGTGCCTACAGAGGTTCATTTTAATTAAAAGAATAAGTCCCAACCAAACACAGAATTATGCATAAGGAAATGTGCGGCCCCGGAGAGGGTTGTGGAGCGTACGGTGGTTGGTGGTACCGTAATCGCAACTCTCATCTAAAATTCGGATGTTAATGAAGGTAGCGGAAGCATGGTAAAAAATGGTTATGATTTATTTAGGAAGTAGCCGCGATGGAATGGCACGAGGCCCGAGTGAACCGTTAAAGCAATTTCTCCGGGGACTTCAAAACGGTCCCGGAGCCGCACGGGAAAGCATAACGGAAACCATATCATCGTTTCGAAACATCTCGATCCCAAATGGCCCGTGCTGATCGAAGATTAATCGACAAGCGAACCACCAGAGCAGCACGTAAACATCGCGCTCTGGGGTTGACTACCAACGAAAACAAGAAACGACCAGTAAATTATCGCACGACCGTACGGAAGGTAAGCTTCTTGCGGGGCGTTCTCACTCCATTCACGAGTCATCCTTTCGTTCAGGTGAATTTATTGCCTGCCGGACGCGCCGGCGATGGCATATTAATGCCCATTCGTCCTTGCGCACCATCGTTGAAATATGGAACTCATCAGTTTTGGTACATATTGTGCCCTCACGCCAAACTACGCCAAACGAACGAAGCCAGACTAGTTGTCCGACACCAAAAAGGGGTCGAGGAACAGCATTGGTCAGTTCATCGTTATGCTGAAAACGGAAAACAGTTATGCCCGAAATGGGTGCCATGATTTATGCCCGACGTTCGACCAGCGTTGATATTTCAAATTTTACACGTGGTCAACCCGGTTCCGGTCCGTGAGCTATGATTTTGTGACTCATTCGCTAACGGAAATGTTTCGATTTATGTTTTCATTTAATGTTACCGGTCCTCAGATGCAACGTTATAGAAAAAACAAACAAAATCAAATTCTCCTGCTCTCGAAACGCATTCATAATGGTTGGCCTGTTTTGTAACTAACCAGACATCAAAGATTTTCCGCGTTCAACAGTGTACACCATCGTCGCTACTTTTCAAAATAATATTATTTTCTGCATGTTTGGCAAACAAAATCTGTCCAAACAAGCGTGGGCCTGGATTTAATTCGTAGCACAGCCGGATCGTGCAAAAACCGCACAAACAGATCAACAAAACATTTCGCCAACCCAACACGACGCAATTCGAGGTTGTTGACCAGTTTATGCTAAATAAATAAACCACAACTGTCAGTATGGATAAAGGGGCACATGGAATGTATGTTGTTACAAGCATTATGTTGAGCACGGTGTCCGACATGCACTTCGCACTGGACGAAAGTAACCTTTCGGGCAAAATAACATTGGTGTCTGATTTCACTCGCAGGCAGCCACAGGTTTGGCATATCTCATGCGTATCAATTACTCGTTATTAGATATGTATAATTTAGAGCAACCCAACACTCTGTTTAACCCTTGCGAAGGGAGGAAACGAGATTGATGGGCGGGATCAGAAGCAGCGCATGTTGTGGTTTGTTCCGGTTGGAAAACTAAGCTCACACACTATTCTACAATCGGGAGCAATAATTTTCCGGTAAAACTCAATGGCGGATGATCTGACCTGGAAATTTTCGCCTTTTTATTTATTTTAGTCATTTTTTCCATACCTCAACATAAACGATGGAGACGCCTGGTCGCTTGTGATCGGCGAATGCTTGTCGCGCACAGAATTCATGCGGAAAATAGACATTATCGTGTTGTAGCGTGTGACCAGCAATACCACACAACAGCTTTGCTTTTGCACACGAGATCCGAGAGATTATTTTCGCTTTTATAATTGACATTGTCGATGCATGGTGATTACATCCTCAACCACACACAACATTGGGTAAATGAATTGAAATAAAATCATACTTAACCACATGAATACTTCGAAGCTTTTGCGCAAGCCATAACAAGGGGGTATTGATAACCTTTCCAACAAACAACTTCACGCACAACTTCACGCACATTGCATTATTTCTTTAATTAAACAACAAATGGCGCATCGTAAAGCAAATGGTTTATGGTTAAATCTAGGATACACTTTAATGTCATTTGAACCATTTCGGTATCAAACGAACCGATCCAACAACCTGTAATTGATTTGCTGACCCCCAGTTTGGAAAATCGTCCAATTCCGCGACCACTCCCGGAATGGATTAGATAATTACACAGATTACAATTCCGGAGAGCCGTCCTCGGAGGATGCCTTGGGTATGCAGATGAGGTTCGAACGTTTTATGGTTTTACAGATTCGCCACCACTCCTTAATTGCGCCCATAAACCCCGACGACGAAGTTCGTCGATGCTAAATCAATTTTACCGTCCCGAGAGGGATGGGTCGAATCAAAATTAGATTAGTTGGAAAATAAAGTCAACACCGAACTCGGACCAGTGTCCGAGAGCCAGCGTTCCGCACCCAAAGTATGCCCCGTTGGGTTCGATCACCCCACGCCCCTTTGCTTCAGCAGGCGGAATCTTCCCGATTAAACACAGGTGAAAGAGGCACATTGAAAGTGGCGTTTATTGGTGTTTGTAAATTAAACGATGTCAACGCCAGCGGCATTCACAAGCAATTTTGGAGCACCGACCGACGCGGTATTTCGGGTTCTTTGGAATAAATTTCTTGTGCAAACAAGAGTACAAAACCCCGAACGTCCGGAACGAGGGCGTTATTATTGGAGCGCAAAGCAAACCGTTACACTTTGACAACTTCCGCAGCCGGAAATATAAAACATCTTCCAGCAGTCACTCACCCACACCGAGTCGCGCCATGCCGAGTCACGAACGGTCACACCCATTTCGTACCGACGGACGAGCCGGTAAAATAAGTCTTTTCCAAACATTGCACCATTTCCGTCCGCTTTTTCGATCGGTGATCCTTTTTCGAGCCTCGGAACATGGAACGTAAAAAGTCGTAAAGTTCAACTTGAAAGATTTCCCCTCCCCCCCTCCCTCTCCCTCTAGGAATGAGGCCAGTGGGATGGTTGGCCGTAACTACGGGAGTGTTGAAACACAAGGTGGTAATAAAATCAAATCACCCACAGAAAATTAGGGTGAAAGTCTGGGTAGTAATCCAATTTTTACCACCACGAGCCGCTTGAGCGAAGGGAAAACGGATATTTGTTCGGACTGGGTCAGTCCAAAAGGCTGGACGATCGTTAACAACAGGCCTTGCTACATCATTCGAGGTTGCTAATCTACATCCGGAACCCATTCTGGGACGCTCGAGCGAAACGAGCCCCAAAATCGCCCCTTCCCGAAGGATTAGCCACGAAAGGATAACTAAGCTGCGAGGAGGATGCCCACCAAGCCAATCGGATCTTGCCTCAGCCGGAGGAACAGCGGAAGGGGCACACCGACCTCAATGCAAAAAAAAGAATGAACGGCACTGAAATTGAAAGTTCAAAATTTCATCACGTCATAAGGGAAAAAAACCCGATGAAATCGAAAAACTTTCGCTTCACCCTGAACCTTAAATACGGAGAAGGAAAAAGGAATAAAAAGGAGTAGCAAGGCAGAGTAGGCAATGCAAGGATGCTTGGACACAACGTCATTGAAATTGAAAATGAATGATCCCTTTCGGGTGTCCTTTTTGATCGGGCGTTTGAAAATCGTGATAGAAAAAAGACCGATTACTGGAAGTAAACTTTATCCACTGGCAAAGTCAACACTCTTCGAACGGCTGTAGATAAACCAGGAGTGCCGAAAAAGGGGAGGATCGTTAAACGATAAGGTTTGCTCGAATCGATCGATGATGCGAAAGAAAATGTACACCGAAAACGGTTGTCCAAACCGTTCTGTATAGACTTCCGGACGCACCGTTTAATGGAATGATTTTTTCTACCAAATTGATAGCCTTTTGGTTCATCTACATTTGTATGTATCGACTGCTTTCGGAGCATACCAAAAAATATATTTATAGGCTAGATACAACGAGCGAGAGTGTCGAAGCACCCTTCAGAAATGGGTAGGTCTTCATTTTCACGCATTTTTCCGATGCGCTAGCAACCTTCCCTTCCCATTAGCATAAAACGTGGCTTTGATAAATATAATAATTTTGCTTCCCAAGCGACCGGGTTTTCACTCCTACGTTCATCAACACCACAAATGGTTCCGAGATTCTTTGTGGCTGAGAAAAATGGAAAAACGATGCCGCAGAATCGGGTAGCCCCACGGGGGTGGCATATGGCCTTTTCAACTTTGCATTTGCGTTTCCTTCGTTTCGTCTATCATTCATTGTACCATTAAGGCCTACCTGTGTATTGGGGTGTTTCCAACGCGAGGAAAGCGGATTATGTATCTGAAAGAGAGTTTTCATAGAATTTACACCCACTGTTTCCGATTCCGCACGACATCGGTCGACGCTACTCATGGATCACAAACTCTGAGAAGGATTCGCTATCATCTTCTGCTTTTTTTCATCCTGAAATAGCTAAGATGAATATAAGCTCAAGCGGATCGAATTATACATTGATGATTTTTCCTGGAAAACCCTGCTTAAAACACTGTTCAAACTGCAAACGTCCTGTTTTCGATTTTGGAAGTGTTTCATTCTACAAACGTGAACAAAGAATCTTACATCAATTAACATCTTTATTCCAAGCAACACTTGAATATTATTCAATCTTTCGACAAGAATAACATAACAGGCAATGTTATCTTCATCAAACAGAAGTGTTCGATACATAATCAGTTTTCGGTAGATTTAGGATCAATTATGTTTTAAAGGGAAAATTAATTTTCTTCTTTCATGCAGTGCATTCCATGAACTTGGTGGATATTCGGAAGGAACAAACCTTATATTGGAAGAAAAATCAAATCGATGTAGAATGAAAAGTCTATTTTAGTTCATCAAGGTCTTGTTTATGTATGCGAATGAAACTGAAGAAAACACTTTTAAGAGCACGCATCTCTACGGATAAGTAACTGCACCGTAAATTTACAGTCCACTCGGTCCGAACATAAGTGGAGCATCCGAAGCCCCGGCGGTGCTTCTACCTCGGGTAGCCTGCGTGGGATTTATTACTCTGGGAAATTCATCCCAGATCGATGATGCTGTAGCAGTTGATTAATTTATTCAATCCCCAGTAATATTACCGCCCGCCAGCAGTTGAGCGAGAGAAAGTCATAGCCAGCGAGCGGGAACTAATTAATTTGCCCAAGTCGATATAATTCCAATAAATTCCCTTTTCCGAAAAGTGCGCCCTACTGTGGTTTAGTCCGAAGCGAAACGCTAAGCCGAGCGAGAGATAGAGAGAGAAAGAGAGAGAGAGAGCGAGGCTACAGGGACGAGTACGTGCGGGAACTTTTTCCACATCGTGGTCCGAAACAACAACCAATTGTGTAATGAATTTTAATCCACACAGCGCAGGCGGGGTGCAGATAAGAGCATTATAGTAGGAACAATATTTTCTCACCATCCTGTACTTACCGCCCTGCCCACAACGCCAAGACCCGCCACTTCTGAGTCTCTTTCGCTTCACGGTTAGGACATCATTTCCGAAGCAAATCAAAAAGGTATCCGCTTCATGCGGACGATAATATGCGCTCGTTGGCAAAGCCCGCTCGCGTTCCGTATCGTACGCTTGGTACAATTATTCACGCCAACTCAGACGGAATAAGAAGAAACGGAAGCTGATTTTTCCAGACCGGATGGTGAACCATCGCCCACACTAGAGATTTTAATGTTCAAGCTACCAAAACAATATTATGCTCTGCGTCGGTTTGCGTAACGCGCACAATCCTCGTGTGTATTGGTGGTGTGGATAGGCAGGGATAGTGAGGGGAAGTGTAATTCAAAAATGTCCCGTCCCCAACCCGACCCACCTTGAAACCATCAACGGTAAAATTCAAACGCTTCAAATATCCTACCCCATCCAGAATGCGCGAATTGTTCGCATATGAAATGCGCGCCAAACAAGCATCGACGTCACGTACATTCCTTTTTCGTTTGGTATTCGCCTTCCGCCGGAGCCATCGTCAAATGGCTGACAGTAATGAGAATGACAAAGTGCCGCTATGTGTGCTCCATAACAGATTGGGACCGAAAATTTGAAGCGACAAAGGACAAGGCGCGTGCTTGGACGTTGGAAGTTTGAAGGGAGTCACTGAACGAAACCAAAAACCTTTCCGGTGCTGACACATCCGGAGCGTTTGTGAGCAGTCTGACACGGTTGGGCATAATTTTCTCGAGACGGAACAGTTATTACACAAACGAAACTGACACTACGCGAACTGTGCGGAATATAAACCGCAAAATTTACCTGATTTTTGGAGGCAATTTCAAAAAAAAAAATCGTTCCGTTTCTTAAAGCAACTGACTGATCGAAGGGATCTTAAAAATGAATGGCACGCTTGGTGTGCAAACCGTCATGCCAATAATGTAGGTAAACATCGCTTCCATTTAGTCTTTTCTTTGGCTTTTAAAGCACTCTCGCACAAGATACGTGCTGCTGCTTACGTAGAAAATCAAGAACACGACTACACATGTCGTATGCTAATTAATTTTCCACCAACGCCAACACTGACCTGCAGGAAATTTGTGGGGGCTTCCAGCTTCAAACCACCAGCTTCGGTGAACAGTGCCGATACGATACGTACAGGCAAAGTGATGAGTGACTGTCAGACTCCCTGACGGGCTGACACCGACACCTTCGTGACCCCAAAATCACTGCGACACAATTGAAATATGATACCGCGTCGACGTCGTCACCCGGCGAGCACGTGGCGCACAACTCGCTCTGCGGTTTATCGATACGGGCACTTCCGGTGATAAACCGCGGCATTGCTGCTCGGTGTTTGTCTTCTTCCGGTTTAGTGAATAGATGGCATTGGGGGGCGAAAGCGGTCCGAAATCTAAACGAGCCGATGTCAGGCGATGGTGTTTCTTGTGGCTCTTTAGAGTTAACGTTGTTTGAATAAGTGACAGGAAGAACGCGAATGATTCCACACTGACTGAAAGTTTAGCAGAATTTTCGGAAAAAAGTAGTAATACAAAACAAAAGGTATGTCGATTGGAAATTACTAAATTATCAGAAACGGAACACGATATTCTGCACTCAGAATTCACTCTCCGGGCACGTCCTTAGCATATCAACAATTAGAGAACACTGCGCAAAATTAAAGCATCACTTGCCAACCTCTTTACCTTCGCCTCGTTACATAAGGACCATCGAGGCAATGCGATTATCCAATGTCCACCGGGTCGTGACTAGCATCGACTGACATCGAGAACCATACGACAACGACGGTCTGGACCAGCGTCCTCCTGCGCGCTCTGGTCCTGCGGTTAAAGTGCTCGTGCTCTTTTTCTTTCCTCGGCGGCGTGAATTGGCCTCCAACATGCCCGAGCCACACCCGTTCCATCCTCCCCGTTTCGGTTCATTTACATAAGGCTCCATCCAGCGGTTGTCGATGGTTAACGAGATTCGACTAACGAAGTATTCTGTTTTTGTTTCAACCAGCAGCACACTTGCCACCATGCAGTGTCCTTGCCGGGGTTCGTCGTGGGCACATTGGATGCCGTAAGGATATGCAAAGGATTATTAGATACTCGTTCCGATCCGCTTGTCGTCGGATGCGATCTTTTCGTATTCAAAAGGCTGCTAGTAAAATAATTTAACTTCTTCACTCGATTCCACTAGTGGAAGGTGCCATAAAAATAACAAACATTGCACAATTTTGGGTTCACTTTTGCATAACTAAAATCAATGGTATCACGCTGCGACTTAGCCAATGAAGCGTTAAACAAGATAGGCAGCACTATCAACTCCTCTTCTGAATATGTTCTGACTGTTTTAAGAATAATTCGATGTGAAATAAAATACAACTGTATGTTTGAACAGAAACCAAATATTGATTGAAAATAATTCTTCGATCCCTTCTTCGCTAAGTATAAAAATCGGTATGATTTTTAAAACACAAACAAACGCACCATCGTGCTGAAGCTGATTTATAGCTCAGAAAAGATACTCTTCCCTCCAGATACGTTACGGATCTGTTGAACGTGCTACGGAATAAGCTGTGGAGTGGAAATGATCACATGAAAACCCGCTGGTTGCACATAATGAAAAACGTATCAAGTGTATTCTTCCAGTCACGTTTTCGCTACTCTTCTCTTTGAGCACCGAAGAACGTTCTTGATCAATTATCACCAGCAGGGAATGTCTACAGATAACTCAAAACAAAAGCTGCCAAACATTCGAAATTAGCTCCAACTCGTTCGGGCCTTAACCTTATACACCTCTTTGTTTGTTGCTTCGGGTTTTTCATTTGATAATCGAAACGAGAGGTGCCGAAAAACAAACCATCGAAAAAACGCGAAGCCAAACTTTACCATCTTTCTTCGGGTTCTTTTGATGATGCTATTGAAAATTTCGGTAACACCCTGAAGGATTCTCTGAAAGATAGTTTTCTCGAAAATCATTCCACTGCGGCTTCCAATGCTCAGGACGGCTCTTGCACATTGTTTCGTTCGTGATGTGGTTTTCCATCGTTTGCGAACAAGTTTTCGACGATTCTTTGTTGTTGCACTACACTAAAGCGACTGGAACGCAATCCTTCCCGGTATCTTCATGCTTTCTTATGCCAAGGTGCCAAATTGCACAGCCAACAGATTTTTATTTACTTGTTCTACCACCTCAGGTTCAGTTTGTGCAGAAAACCCAGCTCTCTAACACTCTCTTACTCGAGTCTTTTGGGAGCGCCAGAGTTTTACCGGAATTTCGCCTGCCGTTGGCAATTGCAAGTTTTTCAAGTTTGTTCCGGATATCTCCAACAGCGAGAAGAACAACTTGCTTTTTTATCGAGTGCGATACTTCTTTCATCGTACATCAATTGCAGAACTCGGAAGGAGGCGAAGGTCGACGACTGATCGACGTGGTCGGACCAAAAACCCTGCCAGTATGTGAGGGTGTTTGTGTACGCTGTGTAAAAAGTACTGAACAAAACGTCCAAAAATGCATCTAATGATTGAAGCTTTAGAAATATATGTTTGCTTTCGTTGCAGTTTGCTCCTGACAGTCAGGTAGAGAAGAAGGAAAAAAGATGATTCCTAATCCAACACTTCCACTTGCGCAAGAACCATCGATACGGAGAGGAAAATTCGTATGTTTTGCTTCGAATACCACAGCACGTTCCACTGGTTCTTGCATCCTAAACGCATCGAGAGCAGATGGACTTTGGCCAAAATGGCGTTCGCCTGAGGTGCGCTCCGTTTCTTGGTTCGTTTCGTTGCAGACCCGATAGCTTTGCACTTTTCTTTGTGCGGATAAAAACGTGCTTCGATGCTGACACATCCTTCCAGGTGGGAAAAACTTCACCGGTGCACTTTCAACAAATTGCACCATGCGAAAACGCCTTGCTTTGGGGTAGCTGTAAAAAAGCAATTACCGAGGAAAATGTTTTTTGTATGTTTTTCATCACAAAAGGAACTTTGATTACAAACAATGTGTAAGTTCGTTTTTTGTGAACATGAAATATATTCGCTTGCTCGATGTTCTCTTCTAATCCCTAGGAGGAAAACAACTCCCTTGAAAGTGGTGCTGGTTGTCGAATCAGTTTGGTTGAAAAACATCCTACCTTCACCAATGCATAATAATACCGTTCATATAAGATTCGTTTCCACGAATATCAAGCTACATGATCCTACAAAATCCTAATGCTTGTGACAAGAAGATATGAACCCGTTTTTGCATTATCTCTCGTATCCGGATCAACGAATTGCTTTCTTGACAGTCCGGTGTGCTTCAAAGGGTATTTTACCCCATTGTTACTTTGCAACTCGAAAGTAGAGTAAACTATAGTTCTACACTCTCACAAAGGCGGAAACAAATGTCACCAACAAAAGGAAAAGGGAAAATAGTACGATAGACCAACCAAGAGCAGCTTTAAGCGTGTGGTTCCTTCTCGCATTCACTATTCTTCATTCTGTTACCGCCTTCCTATAACCATTTTCTTTTCTATTTCTACGGAACTGGAGGGTTTCGAAGGTAGAACGGTTTCTTTGCTGACGCACACCGAGCACTTACATACCGAGGTAGCAAGTCTCGACGATAAAAGGCGAAAAGCTTGCAGAACGCTCCGGACAGGAGACGAGACTCCGAGATTGTACCGCACATCCGGCCGATGGTTGTGTGCGATCCGGTTTTACGTTAGGATCGAAGTGGAGGCACTTTTCTTTTCGAGGGAACAAGTAACCATGTATCATTTCTCGCTGCTCGCAGATAGCTGGGGCACTTTTTTCCCGTTTTGTTACGCCTACCTACCGGCAATCATGTCTCTGCCCGGGCAGACAAGAGCCTTTGCCTCGGCAGTGCTGACGGTAAGAACGCTCTAGTCTTGATGGATGGGATAATGGAACTCGTTAGGCCATCCCTCGGTATCAAAGCGAAGAATCTCCACCGGGAAGCCGAGTGTCCCAGACACATAGACAACTATCCGGCCTGTGATACCCTGGGCATGTTTTGCTTTCGTCATTCAGTCAGCTTTTGCTGTAAAATGCAATCCTTATAGGCCGCCGTATGACGACCGGGGCGGCCAATGTTGCACATCGGAGTCAAATGCACATCCTTGGCAGGGAGTGGACCCATACCAGTTGTAAGCACAAGAGATAACGATTGCGGTCCGTGAGTCAAGTGAGTAGATAGGCCTCAAAACACACCGGCTTCGGTCGGCTCTCGTTCGTGGCCATTGCACCCTTAATCGTCCCGACTGCCCGTCGAAAGAGGATGGCCATGGCTAGGGTACGGAAGATTAAATCCATAATTCATTTCCCATACCAAGGGTCGGGCCCAAGCTCCACACCGAAAACTCCAAAGTTGGTTTACTCCAAAGCATGCCTCGGAGCAGGTGCGAGGGAGGGGTGGTAAATGGGTGGGAAACCGAGACCAAATGCTATCAGTGCGAAATCCATCAGACTAAATTTACCTTCACATCAGCCAGACAATCGCTGGGTCGCCTCTGGTTACTCCAGCGCGAATAAGGGTCTTGAAATTCCGGTGGAATATTTTATACCTTCAAGCGCAGCCAAGTCGGTTCGCCGGTTGGTCTGGCATGTTTCAAGGATCTTTGTGTGTATGTGTGTGTGTAAGTGAATGACGGCCCAAACGGTTTTCGGTCGGTCGTTTGTATTTTTCACTACATTATTACTTATTTATTATGATAAAGTGCTTTTTATCACGTGATTTTTCTACTCTTTTGAGACCCGTCGGTAGCTTTCGTCAGGAAAAAAGGACTCGCTTCATCGCTGACGTATCGTTCGTTGTTTCATGGCGATAAATACGGATACCAGGAAAGGCTGGGCAGGAAAAACTTTTAATTTCTTTTTCCAGTTTTTTTGTCCAGTGCTCTTCATTGGTATCCATCTTCATGTGTCAGACAAGTGAAAATAGTGCAAACATTTGGAAACAGGAAGCCACTATTTACGGCCATATTAATTACACTGCATTGCGTCTATTTATGGTGTAAACATATTTGTCCTCGATCGATGCTGCAATGGGTCTGGTGTTACATCCATGATATGAGCATTTTTTCAAATGTTCGCTTGTTCGACATCGTACTGTCTTGTTTTTGATTCCACGAGTTATTTACCTTTCCGAAACGGGGTCCATTAATACGATCAAAGTACCGATTCACAATGCCGTTTTTAACAAAACAGCCCCAAAGCTTGTGCGTCCCTTGAACAAAAATGATTCGATTGCCACCGACGAAAAAGAGGAACTTATTTACCCCGCATTCAGTTCGTATTCCCACTGCTCGTTTAAATGTTTGCAAAGGATCAATCCACTCTACGGTTTGTAGCGTGTGTTTTACGATAGATGCAAACATGTTTTCATAAATATTTCCCCATTCTTCGGAGCCCCCCTCCAAACACCGTCAAACACGTGCGCATGAAATACCTTACGCAAATGCAAACAAAGTGGCCAGAAATCAACCTTCTCCCCTCCATCCGGGAAGGATACCGAAAAATTGTATCGAAAAGTGGACAGCATGGAATCGGGTGCCCGACCGGCGGCTTATTTACTCACTGCGCAACACACAGCCCACGACAAGACGAAGGTAGCTCCAAACTCAAACAAACCCCCGAAACAAAAGAAAATGTAAACCTTTTGCGGTCCCGCATTTTCGGGACGGCGTACGGAAAGTGGTCCCTTTTTTCTGAGACGGTGCGTTTCGAAAGAAAAGCTGAAAAATCATCGAAAAGGAACGAATGGAAAGAGAGAAAGCTCCCGCAAGATACAAAAGGAATGTATCCATCCGGCAATGGTTTACGGAAAAACTGGTAGCAATTTCAATTTTCGGGATCTCGGTTCAACTTGTCGAGTGATCCCTTTTTTGCAGCACGAACACATAAGGATGATTTCAACATTAGGAAGGGAATGGCATGGATGGTATCGGTTTTGATCAAGTGAATTTTCCCGTATCATATCAGTGGCCGTTCGTTAGGGTGATAGTTGTTGGCAAAACAAAGAATCCAAAATTGGTTAAAATCATCTGAGCGAATGGAAAGCTTGGTAGTATTTTGTGGTGAAAAAATGCTGACGCTATTTTTTAAATATTGTAGAAGACATTTCTATTTGAGAATGGTCATTCATAAAGAATGCTGTAAGCGGAGGTTAAGTTCAATAAGTAAACCTGCGACAAACTGTACGCCCTCTAGTTGGCTCCATTCATTCTCCACGAGAGCGTCAGATAAAGACGAACTGGTCTTTGCTATTGTGCAGTGCTTGGTCGAGGCTAAACGGGCCTCCGACAAAGTGACGAACGTCCGATGAAACCGGCGCTTCCCATAGCATTACCTCCGTGTAGCATCCGTCAGCTCCACAAAGAACTTTCCTTCTCTTCCGTAATGTTGGTAGATCTCCATTCCTGTGCACACGGGTTTTTACTTGCACGCTTTCATTCTTTATCCCCTTTTCCCATTCCTTGGCTTCCATCGCTTGGCCCATTATGGCTGGTCTCCCACTTTTCTGCACAATCAGCATATTTTCTTTTCACAGACTGCCAGCAGTTCATCCTTCCCGCTCGGGGCGTTAGTTAACAAAACTGACCGAGGCTGAAGGGCTTCGGTGGCTCGGGAAAACCTCGCTAGGTTTCGCCCCAGGGCGAACCCGAAGTCGAGAGCTGAAAGTGCTATTGTTTGATTCCATAAAACACTCGGCTGATCATGGCCGGCATTGTTAGTCGCTTTCCTGCCGAGCGGTGCACCTAAAAGAAACACCAGCACACAATGACGCCAGCGCTCCATGCTCCAGCATCCAGCCCACACCAGGACTGCACCACAATCGGACCGGAGTGAATGGCGCCAATGCGAGGCCGTTGATCGGCCAGACCGAGCGAGAACGAGAAATGAGGCGTGACGAGTGTGCGAGCAGTTCGAGGCTCATCATCATGGTACATCGGGGAATCCATCGGCTCCATCGCCGCCACGGGCGGACAAAGCATCCCATTCTGCGCCATTGTGCGGGCGGTGAACATTTAAGAAGTGATGCCGATGCCACCGCCAACACCCGGCGGCGAAATTGCACTCGTGGCCGCGCTCCCACTCGAGCAAGCGGCACTCGAATCGACCGCACTTATATCGACATTATGCCGTGGAAATGATGGCGGAAAAGGCGCACGAGACCGGGACCTAAGTGGTGAAGGCCCGCGGGGTCTTTCCTCCGACCACCAGGACAGCAATGTGACACGAGGGAACTTGTGCTTGATTGAATCAAATGTGTGAAATTGCTTAACTCTTGCAAGCTTTCCTCGCGCCATTGGTTCTCCGGGGCCGGTTCTTCCCAGGCTAGTTTGCGGTTATCGTGGGGTGAACAGGGGGCGTAGCATCGTCCGATGACGATGGATGGCAGGACGATGACAAGTCCAAGGACGCACAACGAGCCCCACGACGATGGCCACATAAGGAAATGATATTCCACGTTCTATAGGCATAATGTTTCGTCATGATACAAGCCTCACAAATGATTCTTCCTGGGGAAATATGGCGAAGGAAATAGAAAGGGAGAGGTAGGGGGTAAATCGTTCCTCATACTCCTACCAGGACACAAAGTTCTCCTCGGTTCCAATCGACACTCTGCGCTGAGAGGATTGCCGCTCGAGGACGATGGGCTTCGAATGAACGGCGTCCCATTGTTCTCGCTATTGTGGGAAATTCAATTTTCACCACTACCATTTCCACGCCCTCACCCATTTCCATCACCTGACGATGACGAATCATGTCGCGGCCCCACGCACACCCCGCGAAATATTTAATTCATGTTTCGCTAACGAGATAATTCTTAGCAAACATGACTAGTCATCATCATAAATATTGTATTATGCAAATGTGTGTCTTGTAACAGCTTGTAACGCTGCATGTCGGGCGAAGATTTTTGTGCCACCCAGTGAGACAACTTGTTCACTCTTTTCCGGCGGCGCAAGTGGATTTTCCACTTTTTTACCCGTCGCGCGCGCACACGGAGAAAAGTTGGTGGCATAAAAGTTGCCCTTTCGTTATTCCTTCGCGGTCTGAAACGACAAAGTTAGCAAGAGATAGAGGCACTTTTGCCGAGTGTGAGCTGGAAAGTAAGAACGCGTCCTGTGCGAAGGACATCGTTGACTCCCGAAAGAGGTAATTGAGTTAGCGCCAGTTTAGGCAAATTTTGTAAATACATTTGTTCCACCGAAATCGTCCGATGGAGTGGAAAAGGCGAATTGTAAGTGCATTGTTTGCACTTTTGTTCGCTCGTTTTGTGTTAATTAACTACTTTTTGCACCTTTTTGATACCCTTTCAAATTGTTTCGCCAAGATGTTATGGATGTAGAACTTGTTTGTTTTATCGTTGTAATTTTTCACAAGACAAGGAAATTTTCCTCGAAGAAAATATCACACCAATCGCTACGTAGTTCAGCATACCGACGGACAAGGCTCAAGTTCTTTCTCCTCCTACTCGTGTACAGTCCGAAACCATCTAATGGGCATAATGAAGATATCATGTCGATAGAACCTCAAAGAACGGAATTTTGTTTCCGGCCGGATATACTTTGGCATCCCGTGACCTCTGCGTCTCCATCACTCGAAATGAGCTGACCACCGACCATACATCGGTCCATTTGGCTCGATGGTTCTTCCTTTGGCATGGTCGAGCAACGCAGGAGCAAAACATTTCCACAAGACGTCACGCTGTGCCGCCCTGAGAAGGTAGAATCTGTTTGATGAGCGAGCGGCCATTGCGTGCGTAAGCGGAAATGTTGAACAATCAATCAAAACTAGAAAAATATCACCCTTACGTCGGATGAAAGGGGCTCGATGAAGCTAAGCGAAAAGTCGGCTCGGGCGATCGATTTTCCGCCCGGGAATAAAAGGTTGGAACAGCCGACGTCCGAAACGAAGGGGCGATTTTTCCTACCTCACCAAGACGCATCATATTCTGAGAAAGCAGGAAGCAAGAAAAGCGTTCCTCATTTATCAACCCCACGAACCGCCGCACTTCCATCGACGTTCCCGTCGCTCCGTGTGCTCCAGCTTTTCCCGCTGGAATCTCAATCAAATGAGGAATTCGATTCTTTGTTTCTTCGTTATCCACGGTCCGGACATTTGCCGGAACACCGTGCGCGCCTGGCGACTGCCATTTCCTGCCAAGCTTTGGCGTCCGTTGCTGGCGAAGGCAAAAAAGGGAGGAGTTTTTCCACCCACCCAGTAAGCCTCGCCTTTTGCTTCAGAGAATCCTTGCGACGAGCGGCGCATATTTTGCAGAGCGGGAAACATATTTCTTTGCCGTCGTCCGGTGCCGTCAGAAATCCGTAGACACAAAGATTTATCCTCGAACGCCGGCGCGGAATCAGTCAACATTTTATTGGAAGCACAATCATTTCGTGTCAATTTGTAGAATCCTTCAGATCTTTTGATGTTGCAAAGGCATGGAACCAATTATATTACTAGATAATTAGCAATACCGCTCGATATAATGATACTAAATATGTATGTCGGACCGATTTATCAAAGCAAATGAAATTGTGGTGTCATTTGTCCCAAGGAGTACATACCTGTGGTTCTTTCAAATGTAGTAACTTCCAGCGAAACGTTACACCGACGCACATATTCCCTTTCCCTTCATCTTGTTACGACTTTCCCGGATAGGAAAACGGTGATCGTATAAGTCGCACAGCAACACGAAGGGCAGCTCAAGGTAGCAGCACTTTGGTTGATTCCTGTTTTTGTTTGCACTTTTCTCCGGCTGCCACTTCGCTTGATTTCACTTGCTTCGTTTTGCGCGTTGTTTTCCGCGTTCCACGCTGTTTCCCAACGGCGTTGTTTTCCCGTTGCTCAGGCGGCACGAGGGACGCGAAACTGAGACGATCTGCTTTCACTTTTTTCCTTCATTAAGCTTTTATGCATATTAAACGTAGACGGGCCAGAAGAACACGTCCTGAATAATGGACAATCTTGCCGCGGAACGCCTACAGCCATTCGGGAAAAAGCGTAAGACGCAACGGGCTTTCCCCGTAGTCACCTTTTCCCGCCACTTCTGCCGCTGACCGCTAACAGATTTTGGGTTTATTTCGTTACATTTCACACATTCACTTGCGGTTTTATACAGTGTTTTCTGCTGTTGTACTTCATACACTTGCAATCAACACATTTTCTTTGCTTTCAATCACATGCTGTTAGAATCACATGGTTTTAGAAAACCTTGTTGTCTCAAATTCAGTTGACAACAAACTTTTCTTTTCCTGGTGAAGAAAAATATAATCATTTTACGTCAATTTCCAGGTTTCTGCCTGTGTTTTTCCAATCTTCATTTTGTTCCGTCTCTGATACAACACAAAACAAACACTCATTCTACTGTTTCCTACACAATCGGCCCTATCAGCAGATTTTCCGCCCACGGTGCAGTTGTGTTTGCCACGCCACGGGATCAGATTCACAGCAGGCGAGTGGAAGGGACGATCGCTCAATCACGAAAAGGACGTAGTTGATAATAAGAAATAATAATAAACAATTGGCCGGAAAAGCCGACTACGGACAAAATGAGGCACCCGTTTCCTGGTTAGGGAAAACTTTCTCGGACGGATCGGACCCTCACGTCGCTGCTTCGCCGTCCCATTCTACCCAACAATATCATTACCGGCTTTTTCCGCGGATCGAAGCACCGATGGACCGGTGACTTGCGTAGCTCTCATTGGGGAAGGCTCTTTGCCTTGCGAAGGAAAACTTTGTTCGCGCATTCCGGCGGCACAACTTTTCAGAGCAACGTTCAACGGAAACATAAGCAAACTTGCACAACACAGAAAGATGGCAACAGAATAGACTCCGGAAGAGAACACAATAAACAAAAACTTGACGTGTGTTTTTTCTTGGAGTTGATTTTTCGATTCCTCGTTCACTGGGCGCTTTGGCAAGGCATTTCTAGATGAATACACACCACACGGCACACGGCGAGAAAATTCCGCTGCATTGGTTGTTATGTTTGGCTGTTTCTAAACATTTTTCCCACAATACAATTCCTCTCTATTCGTGCTCAACAACAACACCGTATACTTTAGATGTACACTTAAATAAAACAGTTTACAATTCCAAAAATTATGATATCAAAACATGTTAATTTTCCACTAGTTTCATCTGACCACTCTTCACTACAAACATCAATTGAACGAATTGATTGGTTTCATGCATCTCTAGCAAAGCGCTCAATCGAAAAATAATCATATTTTGTATTCACTTAAAACCGAACTCTATCATAAACAAGCACTTTCTTGAGAATTCTATTAGGTTCATCATTGTAGCTACTGAAACCTCAACACTTTGAACAGATGATAGCTAAAATAGCACTATTTTCCTGTCGCACCCGCACGAGCGTTAACGTACACAACCTACCGCACTACAACTCCACTGCAAAATCCGATATCCATCCAGGAGCCCCAAGTGGGCGAGGACGAGGACAACTGTCGTAAAAACGCACTTCCCTACCAACCCAACAACATGTCTGGCTCTGACTGGGACTATCGGACAGGATAGGTTTGACGCCTGAGCCCTAGCACTCTCGGTGATGAGGATTCCGGGCGTCTGCGAACGAGCGTTGCTCACGTAACTCACTCCCACAACCATCTGTAGCTGAAAGAAGCGGCACGAGCCTGTGGAACCGCACACTTCAGGACCACTGAGTGCCTAGTAACGCCATACTAATCAAGTAAGCAGCGTGGAATGGCAGCTGTCAAACTTCGGCTACCGTTCGGCTGCCAATATTTACCGCCATGATGAGCAAGCGCACTGCGTCATCACAGGAACTATCCACGGAAAGGACCCACTGTACAGCCTGAAGGACGAGAGCACGTGAGATCCCTGTGTGCGTTACGGTGCGTTACACGTTACGTGCGTCCGGTTTCGAAGAGCCTACGCACATGCGCCATAAAACCCGCCGCAGCTGTACGCCGAGTAGTGAGTGGAAGCGAGCTTTTACACCCAACTTTTGTTATCCTTCCGGAGCCCTAGAAAGCTCACCCCCCATCGATAACTGGCGCCTATTCCGTGACGTAGCGAAAGATTTGGGCAGAGAACTGGTAGAGAGAGTGAGAGGAGCTTTAAAAAATACCAGAGACTTGGCAAGGAGAGGATGGAAGACGGCGTCCTTGTCGCTTCGGTTCGCGGGACGGTGCGATTGTGTGATGGGTTTCGTTCCACTTTTCGCCGCCGACATCCCGAAGGTGTTGACAGGGACGTATTTCAGAGGATTACGGCATCGATCCCGGCCCGTCTCGTACGGACATGCGGAGTCCTACGGACATTAACACCGGTATCTTGTCGCAAGCTTTAGCGGGATGATCATATTAGGAACGATAATAGTTTGCTTCCCGGGAACCCAAGCATAGGCTTGCAAATAGCATTAGCTAATGCTAATGGCTAGATAAAAGCTACACTCGAAGGAAATTAACATTATTAAGATAAAATAGCATAAATAGTTTTCAACCAAAGACTAAACCTAACAAAGAAACCGAAACACAACACCGTGAAACATAAACCTTGGTTCAGTAAATGGGCTCCATTTAATTTGTAGATCTAATTACCTGCAAGTGGAATTGTTGTAAAAATTTACCTATTTCGTCTTCACATTTGAAAAGATTGCTTACCGTTAGGAAAAGCTTCAGTGGCATGATAATTCGACTTCCTCATTTTATCGGTAAACTTTTCCACTTAGTTCTCATTGTAAATATTTTATTCACGTCTCAAAAAGGGCCTTTCATGTGTCTTTATAGTCGCTCAGTGCTGCTGCTGTACTACCGAACACTGCCAAACGGTGAACATCAACCAGTGGACATCTAACGAAACTTTTTCCCGACAAAAAAATACTCCAACAGAATATCGGGCCCCGCGTCGTATTGTCCAAAGCACCAGACGGAATCAAGTCATCGAAAGACACCTCATTCAAAGTTCTGCCGGAGTCAACCTAGACGGAAGGAAAAAGACGGTAACGGACACACAAACTCTAAACCACGGGTTCGGTTCAAAGTCCACAAGCATAATGACGGCATAAATCTTTTCCACATTTTTCCCCCTTTATATCTATTTATTTGAACGCCAGCGATATTCTAATCCCGAGGCTTCGTTCCACTTTAACTTTTATTTCTGGATCAAGTTTTTATTCTACCTTCCGCCTGTTCGCTGGCCGAGTGGTAGAGGTGTCGTGATGTTTTTCGATCGCTCCAGTTTACTCCATTCCGGGGTGGCTCTTTCCTGTCCGCTCAAAGTGACGCCGACATTTCTGAAGTTATTCTGCCACCGACACTCCGACAATGAATGCTTCCGAGGGACTTCACTGCCAGCCTTTTGCCAACAGGAAGCCAACATGACCGTATTAAGGATACTGTTTATCGGGAAAAGTTGTCTTTCCTTCGACCGCTTCGCTTTGGTCGTTAGCTACGGGAGTATCGGTGGCGTTCGCCCATGACTTTGCGCAGAATTTTTAGGGTGAATTGTTCGCGTAGAAGAAATGGTTTCCCCATCTCCAGCGGCTGTCCCTCGCGAATGGAGCAACGTCAAAGATCTATAAACCCGACCCGGACGAATTCTGTGGCTTGTGGAGGTAGAAAAACATCCTAACGTAGAAGAATCCCTTTCTTTCCCCAAACATACATGTCGGATATAAAAGAAATTTTGGAAACTACTAGGAATGAAATGAAAGGAGAAGAAGGGAATGAGGAGAGAGCACAAAACAAAAATCTCGCCGGCCAGCCGACGAAAGCTTCGGCTCAAGAAAAGTTTGCGGATTATCAAAAGTCACGAGCGAAAACAAATGACAACAAACGCTAGAGGCGGTGGAGTTGGGATGCTCGAAAAGTGCTCGTGACATCGTGGAGTTTTTTTCTGTTCTCTCCACCCCTCGTCCCACCCTCTCCCTCTCGATTTTTTCCTCCTCCTCACACTCCACTAGGAACTGCCACTGGATGTACCGTGGAAGAAAAAATTAAATGATAACAGTCAAGGTAAAGTTATGATCCGCTTAGCCGACAGCAGCCAGCGAAAAGCCGAAAACCAACATACAAAGTAAAAACATACCACCATATCTCGCCACTAGCGCCACTAGGGACGAGAGAGAATGAATTAATGGATGCAACTATAAGTCACACTTCGTCTCATCTGCAGGCCGCAGAAAGCCACAAAGCTGTGATGTGAGGAGAGAATTAAAAGATCTGACTTTGTGCAAATGGCAGAAGTCGCGAGATGTGGTGAAAGTTCGCTTTTTTCTGACACTTATGTTGACACCACCGCCACCACCACCGCGGGCTCATGGAAATTAATAATATTCGTGTGCGTGTCAGGATTGGGAAGCTCAAAGGGAGATTTTATCAGCGGGTATGATGATTAATTGCCGTTACGTTTATTAAGAGGTAGGGTATTCGACCGAGGCACATTTCCGGGAAGTTTATATACAGAGTGGGTTGCCTATACACATTGTAATTAATAGTGTAATTTGTTGCATATCAGACACACCTTCATTTGCAAAACGTCACTCGTATCAAAATGATTTTCTTTCATTCACGATTCAGACGAAGTTAATATTTTTCGATGAATTGCATAAACCTCTGTTTATTACATAACATCGTATCCAAATGAAGAAACTCAACAGACATCCACTGACATCCTGAAAGCAACACTCAGAGTGCACTCGCATTATGCAAAGCGTATACTTATCAATTTTAGTAAAGACAGGAGAATGAATGCAACGCACTCATCGTCATCATCAACGAGGTGGAAATGCAAATCCTATACGAAATGCACAATATTGCGATGCATCTGCTGCGTACAAAACACAACCTCCCTAACCTTTGTCATGGTAAATCGTCTCGGAAAGTGGTATACGGCGTCTGGGTGTACGGCAAATATTATGATAATCGTCTTGGAAATGCGCTCTTATGCTTCGGAGAAAAACAAGTTCTAGTTGGTCCTCACAGAACGGTGCGAGTTCGAGTGATTTCTACTCAGATTTTTCCAGTCAGACGTCCTGTCGACCTGTTTCCATTTCCTGGCTGGAACGTGGGAAGCGGGATGTCTTCTTCGAAGGAATAGCTAGAATTGGATCGGATCAACCTGCAGCGTGACATTTGCTGCGTTGGAGAAGATGCAATCTTGCGAATGTTTGAGGCAACGGCACAAGTAAAAGATGAAAACAAGCGGAAACGAAATGAGGCAACTGACATCACCGAGTGGGCAAGACCAATCGACATAAAACCATAAACTGCACCTTTGATCATCTTTCTTGAAGTCAAGGATGGAGATCTTCCCTAACCTATCCACGACAGACGATACCTCCCCTCTGACCCATGCACGCACACGTACCATGCGAACTGGATTTCCTGTTCACAAATATTTCCTCCAGCATCAGCCCGTGTTTCCCGGTAAAAGTGAATGGGGCAATGCGAGGATGGGAGCAATTTCTTGAGCTTTGCCTGACCTCGGCATGCTTTTAAGCGAAAATTGATAGGAGGAAACGAGCTGCAGTGGAAAGATCGGGCGACATTTCTTCGAGCGCCATGGAAGTGTGATTTTCTGATTTAACCAGCGATGAAGGGTCTGTTGACGTTGATGCACCGTCGCTTGGTGAGAAATTATCTATGCACAAGGCAAGCGGCATGAGCACTATCTAGCATGAGTGAGAAATGCAATGGCTGAAACATGGCGCTTACACCAGAAGCACAAGATGATGGTGATTATGCAGGTCTCGAGAATTTTCCTGTAAACATCGTTCGTAATCACTGAAAACAGGCAAAACAAAGGACACCTCCATAGACCCCAGCACCTCATGGCATGCGAGCTCTCGGTTTGCATCCTATCCTATCACCCACTGTAAGTTAAACATGTGCTGGGAAAAAGCATGAAAGCTAAAAGGGTAGCCTTAGCTCGGTGAAAGTATTTCCCTACCCGGGAAAATCTTCTTTCTTCTACGGAGAACATTCCTGCAAATATCCTACCAGGAGCGATTCGAGGGTCAGCAATTGGTATCGTATGGCCAGAGCAGAGTCCCCACCCCAACCACACACACATCCATACACCAGCCAGCTTTGCATCTTACGACACTTTCCCGTCATTACTCAGGGAAATTTTAAAGTCAACCCTGAAGTCACAAGTGTTTACTCCGCTAACTTAAACTTTATTCCTGAAGCAACAGCTTCCGGTAGGTTGCCATTACATACTGCGTCCTTTTCATACTCTCTTGAATTTGAACAATTTATTCGAATTTGTTGCAAAGTGATCGTTTGCTAGTTGCACGAGCTCATGCAAACCTCTTCAACTGGCCATTCAACAAGTTTTTCAACTTTTCCTTCGATAATTCTATCGGAAGCTGCTGTTGACCCGACCCATTGCACCATATTTCACCCGAAGAGTAAAAAGCATACCACAGCAAAACTTAATAACGAGAATTGTTTCTAGTTCCGCATTTAAATTCATTATGTTTTAACTTATTGATTGAACAAGTTCGATCAACTTAGAAACGTAAGGTGGTCTTTGTAACCAAGAGTTGTATTGATTATTTTATCCCAATTGTGGGATTTAAAATGATACGACTTGCAAAGTTAAACTACTTTTAATAACTACATGAGGAGTCTGTATCACACCTTTAATTTGGACCATTTCATATCACTTTATAGTGAGATTGATTTTCTTTCTGAGATAATTTAATGAATTCATGTGGGCAATGATTCGATACTGAACAATAAAACACTTCTTTTAGATTAACATGGACAAAATAACGGATGAGAATTGCGTATACAAACATTTTTCGCTATTTTTCACGAAATGATAGGATTATGAGGTGTATACGCATTATATCAACAAAATTCAGTCGCTTCGAGATACAATACTGATGATAATAATGATGCCATGTTCGAAAAAACGATCTCGTCGTACAATACTTGCCAATGTACAAATAATTCGGAGGAATTGAAATTGTTCAGTGAGAAGAGAATAGAGGAGGAAAATATTGCCGCAAATATGAACCTTTGACTACGTAGAATCGCTTAACGGCAAATTGACCGTCGTTTGGAAAAGCGTAGGTATTATTTCACTGGAATGCATCTGCATCGACATTGTCACATGCTTTGAACCGTCAAACTTAAACCAACCTGCATCGTGTATCACATTTTCAAGAAATGAGCAAGCATCAGCAGATCATCGGTGCTCTTGCCGTTGTTTGCTCCGAGCGATAGGGCATACATTTTCCCAACGAATTTAATTCATTAGCAGCTTCCGCTCGGAGCACTTCTTTGCTCGTGCTCGTCTACGACTACGCTCGGAATTGTTTAGATTCTGCAAGAGTATGAACCACAGAAGCAGTCATTATCGAGTCCTTCGAAAAGGGGTCGGCTCGGGCTTGATGGTTTCGTCAGACATCTCGCACTTCAATCCTAACGCAAACATGCACATACTATCTAGTGGGTGCCGTTGAGTGATTCCTTCACGAGTGCTTTTCGCAGAGATTATATTACTTCCACATAATTTCGTCAGAATTAGTGCCAAGAGCTTTTCGGGTTGATCTCGTCCCGTCCAGTTGCTCGTCCGATGATGAGGAAGGTTTACGGTTGGAATCGCGCCCAGGATTCATCCCAAACTGACCACCTCCACCATCGGGGGAACCTCATCAGACTGCGGTATACCGCGCGAGTAAGATGGATTATGTCGTACTTACCGATCCCTGATGCTCTCACCTTCCGAGTTCTTCCCCGGGCACTAAAACACAAGGCAAATACACACACACACATACACTCAACAAGAGAAAACCTCGAGGTTTCTGGAATGGAAAAGTTTTGACCAAAGTTTTCACTTTCAATGTGAGCATGTTCCCACCGATCCCAATTGCTTTCAGCGCCTCCCTTCAGGCCATCGCAATGAAGCAGGGTGTAAGTTTTGCTACATCCGAACCGAAAGTTCGCTGACAAAGGTAAACTTTGACACGGCTCCTCTACGAGCTCGTGTTCTTATAATCCTTGTTCAGAATTTGGTTGACTTTGGCGCGTTCCTGCAGTCTCCTGTGAGATGGAAAATTTCGGGGCGGCAAAAATGTTCAGAGAAAAACTGGCTCAACTCATGTGGAACCACATTTTACCGAGCAAACTATTCAACCAGAAAAGAAAACCTCAAAACCCTGGCCACTATTTGATGTAGCGGACGAGCTGGGTAGGAAGACATGTCAATTATTTTACTTCATGTTATCACATAGCACCCGATTTTTTCTTAGAATTATGCTATGTTTGTGGAAAAAAAAACCATCCTAATAAAACTATTTATTATTTTATATACAAAATGCTACTCTCTCTCTCAAAGAAGATTGCCTGCTTCAGTTATGTTCTTTAAAAAGGTCATGTTTCAACACTCTAAAAAGTTCTCTTTGCAAAAGCATGTGACGGAAATTGATTGAATTCCACTGTAGCCTGGCAGGTCACTTTACCAATCTGTTCATGATAGAAATTAACTGAATCTTTTTCGAGCTCCTGCTGCTTTCTTTTAGTTGACTTCAGTCTTAATAATTTCGTCATTAAAACTTCTGAAGCTCAGAGCCGCCGGCTCAGTAGTTCGGTACCGTTAATCAAGGCTTTCTTTTCCGGACATGACGACAGGATGGTGTCCACTTGCCCCTTCAACCCCCTCACATGCCGATTAGCCTATTAATTTATCCCCTACCGAAAGCATAGAGAGCCAAACCAAAGACAAAGACCAAGCATCCTACTCCTAGTTAGTGTGGCCAGCCGAGCTCATGATGATCGTTTCCAGATAAGACAAGAAACAAGCTTGTTCCGGATTGTTTCCGCTCCGTTTGCCCTGAAAACCCGCCCCGGTTGATGGTGCCCTTGGTCTGCAACGCGTTTCCTTGCGTCGGTAGCTTTTTTGTTTCTAGGTTCTCCCCTTCAATTTCGCTCCGTTTTTGTTTCGGTCGTGCTTCATCAATTTGTCAGCGCCGGACCGATGGCAGGACATCAACTAACGGATAACGGGGCACTAAAAAAAGACTGCCAAGGATGCCCCGGAATGGCAGTTCGTCCGGTGGCCCGGCAGACGGAAGGAACTAAATGTGTACTCACTCGCAAAACGTCCAAGGTTTAGCCCGCCGATAAACCTTCTCGGGTCTTCAGCGGGGGGGCTGTGGAACCGGGACGCACCCGGACACAAAGCGCTGATAGACGAGAGACAAAAAGAAAGAAAACAATTTCCATCGTGGCGAAACACGCGAGAAAAGAGTGCCGAAAGAAAGAAGCCAACTTCAAATCGTTGGGCAAGCAAAGCGAACACCACAACAGCTCGAAGGGCAACACACGAAGGACGTCGATGAGTCGATTTCCCCCCTTCGTTGCTTCCACTTCCGCTTCCTGTTTCCGCAGTTCTTTTCCTTCTCCTCGTTGCCTGCGTTCGTTACACGAAAAACGAAAACTCTTGTCCACACGGTGAATTATGGTCGTTTTGGAAGATTTTACGATAAAACTTCAATATACGACCAATGAACCAACGTTACGATATTGATTAGGGAGATGTCTGCCACTACATTCTCCCCGGATCGTGTCGAACTCGTTTCATGTCGCGTTACGGGCTGTCCACGCCCTCGATCCGGAAGACCCCAGGCTTTTCCGAAGACAACCGGCGAACTGTCATGATGCCAGCTTATATGCTTTGCTTTTCCATGACTTGACGAATCTGGGAAAAGTTTTCATTTCGGGCGCGTCGGTGTAGGCCGATTTGATGGTCGACAAACAAACAACCAGGCCAAAGGATTATGGGAGAATCGCGCCCAATGACGCACTTCACCCAAACTGACCCGTTCGTTCACTTTTCTTAATTGGTACGGCGTGCGTCTAGAAGAAGTGGAAGTGAGGTGAACGCTGACGACATTCCCGGGCCGATAAACGATCGATCTACGTCGATCTGCGAAACTTCAACCTGCAAGCGGCGCACGATGCAATCCAGCGAATGAAATAACAACCCGAGCCATCGATAACGGTCGCTTTTATGACCGCTCTTTAAAGAGCAATAATATCTTCCCACCTCCATCGCCAAGCGTGGACCGGATTCGATTGAACTCGTTTATGATCACGCCCTTTCCGCACAATTCCAAGGCACGGGAAGGAAATAGATTCAACTTCAATAGAAGCAAAACTGCCACGTGCGCGGTATCATCGCTCGCCGAAAACGATTTTACGACTGCTGACTACGACCAAAAGGTGGAGCTGGGAGTTTCACGTCACTTGGTCAAGGTTACACCCGTCGGCCCTAGGAATAGAAGTGCCGGAAGGACCCTGGGAAGGAAAAAAACGCATACCAGCAGCGTGAGAAGAGCGGAAAATAATCGAATCGAAACATCGACCAATCGAACGTGGCGCGTTCCTCGCCCAGATCAATTATGTGTCGATAGCAATACGTTTCATAGCAGAACATCGGGAAATAAAGTCCTCCCATGTGTAACGGTCCACACCGAACGCGAGTGAAGGGTCGTTGTTACCTTATAAATCATCCCTCGCCCAATGCCCACACCCCCACGTGAGTTCATATTTTCGCCGATACGATCTCTGACCCATTTCCTTATTCGTTTGATGTACGCCTTGCTCCAAGACGCCACCAAGACGCCACCTTCGATGCGCATGGAAAGGGCATACAAACTTAATAAATCTCCTTCGGAGGCCGCGTTCGGTCACGTGCCCTTCCGTTTGATCTCCCACCTGACAGGCACATACAAACATACGGAGGGCACGAAGAAAGTTTGAACGAAATCATCATCGGAAAGAAAGCGCCCCCTGGCTTGGGAAGGGGAGGGAAGAAAATTTTCAAAAACCGGGCAAACACTCATCATTCCAATCTGCTGAGTATTTCAGTACGCATACTGTTCCCATCGACTCAGCGAAAATGAAGATAAGCAAAATAAAAGAAAAACCAGCCACGACAAAAGCCATCCAATCGGAATTTCCACCAGTGCCGACCGTGAACAAAAATTGTGTTTGTCTCATGTCTGAGACGATGTCGCTTTCCGGCTGCCCCTTGCTGCGTCCCCGACCGCGCACTGGAGTGTGGGTGGAAGTTTATGAATTTTAATGGCCGCTAAACACCGGTTTGTCAGAAGTCACGTTTCAACGTCTGAATTGTGAGCAGTGCATATTCGGAGCTGAAGCGTGCGGATTGAAGCTGAAGCCCTCGTTCATTTTATAGCATCTGAGACAGGCCGACTGGAAAAGGAAGCCTGCCGTTTCTACCGTTCAAGGACGTCCGTAATGTTTTTCTTTCTTTCTTTCCTTGCCAAATTTCTTTCAAATATTTGTCTAGAGCGTTTTCGCCTAAGAAAATTCATCAATATGGAAACAAATGAATTTTCGGAACGCTTAACCGCGGTTCCGAAGAACACTTCATTCAACACGAATGAATGTGGCACCGAAAGCTCCTTGTATATTCTGTCGCACTGTTATTTTTCAATCAAGTTTAGAAATTGTATGTTTTCACAAAAAAAGATAAAAAAATTCGTCTGAGTTCAATGCTCATAGACATAACAACCATTCATAATTAATCTTGTCTGTCGCTGAACAAAAAGGATTTTATTCAGGACAGTGAAAAACTCATCCATAGTCCCTTATATTGGTAAACAAAATAACTGCTTCGCCCATTTTCTCTTCATCAAAATGTCTACTTATTTCAAAATTGTTTTAGTGTTATGATTTCATGCCAGAAAATTGAAGTAAAAGTAATGCTTAGCAAGGTATTTGCCCCATTTCAACCTAACACGTCGAGAATGACTGCCTTTTCAAGAAAAAGCCTTCCCTTCACGAGTGCAATTGAAAAGAGAAGCCCTTTGAATTGGTAATTAACCTCTGAAGCAATCCCATCATGACCCTCGCTTCTAGTTTCTACCGGTTCGGCATAGGTATGGTTTGAGGCACGTTGCCCTCCCGGAAGGCGTTTAATATTTGAACCATAGTTTTGCCGAATACAATGCTTGAGCTCGTTACAAGGTAATTGCTATCGCTCTGCAACTGAAACTGATAGCATAATGCGCCCTTTGCCACGTTTCCAGCTCAAGAGAGTTGCTGGCCAATTGAAACTTTTCCCAACCCAAGGTCACGTACAACGCCATTGTTGACCCAATTGACTCCAATGACATACGTAACGACCCGAAGGATGGTGTTGGGTGGGCTGAATGCACGTTTAAAAAGTAGGACGTAGGACTAGGAAAAATAAAACCCATCATGGAGTATAAAAGCTTGGAATGATCAATGTGGTTGCAGACACGGGACGTACGATGGTAATTACATATACTTCAGCGAAACACGCTTAAGCAGCATTGCTCAAGTGCGAGAAAAAGCTTCAATTAGCTCATCTCCGCTTTGGAGTGCATTTTTCGCCCCCAGTCCATCTCGGGCATGCATGGGGGGCTTGATTGTGAGGGTTGCAGGACGTAAAGCTGAGCAATTAAAAATTAAAACAGACACGGATGCAGGAGCAGTTGAAACACGGCAGCTGTTTGCTACGAGCCGCAAGTCCAGAGCAAGTAATTGCTTAATCGAATCACGTACCAACTTTCGACTGTGCAGTCAGCCAGAGAGAGTGAGAGAGAGCACTGAAAAGACTCTTAAGTGTGAAATGCGATGGAAGCTTAACTGCTTACCTTGCATTTGTTGTTCACAGCAGTTGAAACCAATTTTTACAAAATTGTATGATAACATTAGTCAAAACGATGTGCATGGAATTTGAATGTGGCACTTGTTCATTTTTGAACGTTGTTTATAAACTAAAACAAACTGATAAACATGGTTGCTTAGATTGGTTTTCCATCGAATCACTCAACATTGCAATACGCCTACCGTTCTTCACCTGGAAAACTTATGGTTGACTGAGTTAAACTGTCGTTCAACTTGGCAGCTTCGAGAAAACCTCGTGCCCTGCGTCGTGTATCTTTTCTCTTTCTACTCTCATCGACCTGTGAATCATGACGTAGCCTTGTCACGCAACGTCACACACAACACCGACGCTCGCAGGCGCCTTGGAAAATTCATTATCCGTGTCTCCGGGATGGTTTAGAGATTCTTGTTTTTTCCACTTTGATTTTCTCCCTCCAGCATGCCTGCCAAGTAATGTGCTCCAGCTTCTCGTCGGAAACTGCTGAGCAAGACAGGCCGGAGGGATTTATCATTCCGAACCGTCCGTCCGTTATCCACTCCCTAGCACCTGTGCTCGCCTGTGAAGTGGAGTGTCTTGACCAGCTCGACTCGATTAGCGCTATCAGATGACAGTTGTGGTAAGGCATGGTGATATGGTTTGAAGCGCTGGAAGTCAGTCCTTCCAGCCGGGACGCGTGTTATCGTTAAAGCACTCCAGTACGCTGCAGCTGCTCGACGAACAGTTGGAACTCTATCTCAACGTCCATCGACTCTCCTCGACTGTCGCTGTCAGGGCCGTTCGGGTTCGTCTTTTGGGATGCATCCGGAAGAGCTGACGAGCTGATAAGCCAGCGGCTATCGTCGAAATTAGAATTACTTCCACCCCCGAACTAGCAGGACTGTCAGCTGTGCATCCGGGAAGTCTTTGCGCGCCTTATCGGCCCGTGCGAATGTGGGGAGCAGCAGAAGGTTGGCCATAACTCATCTGAAATGATTTCAATTATGCGCTCCTTGGTCACGGAACCGATTTCCCGCCAATCAGGCAATCGAATTAACGCGCTGCACTCGCGCACTCGCGTCATCGTAGCGTGAATAATTTATGACGAACCGATCGTTAATTTGTCAGCATGGGGTTAAAATTAATCACCCCCACTTCACTGTTCTAGGGCAAGAAATCTGTGGCCTGTAGATTGCGACACCGTGACTCCTATTTGACCCCCATTTGACCACTGAACCAACCACGGCACTCTTTAAGCAATTTTACTCCCGCATCAATCAAAACCTGCGCTACGTTGCGTTGTAATGACCTCTGCAGGCTCGGCTCTAGGGAACGACGGTCCCAGTTTTCCCTCCAGTAGCACCATTTGGTAGGCTGATTTATTGAGCCATAACTCTGCCAAATTTCGCCCGCTAATGTCCGGCCGCGGTGGCGATTATCCATTCAAAGCAAACTCATAAAGATTTCCCTTTGCCGTCGCACCACGATTTTCTCCTCTCGTCTAGGGTCGCGCTTATTGTATGCCGTTCAAATGTTACTTCAAACGACATTTGTCTCCTCAGACCCAAAAACATCCACACCACAAGACTGCCTTCGACTTCAAAAGAAAGTTGTCTTCGAAGGAAACCACGTAGCATAAACAAACGCGTTCGGCATGAGAGGGGGATGTCAAAGTTTTAGTTCTTATTTTGCTCTTCACATTGCTCCACAACGAGGCGTTTTATCCTTTTCTATTTGATACCCTGCTATTACTTTTTCTTACCGTCTTTCCCCGGCCAGTATGTCCACACTTCATCTTTGCGCTTTTAGCACACTCGCAAAGGACGCGTCGAAATCGGGAAGCTGTTGCAGACAAAACAACACGCCATTTGGCCTTGGTTTCCCGGATAGCATAGATTTGGTTCAGATAGGCGACAGGAAAAAAACAAAGACGGAGCAAACAAACATTCCCACTCCAATTGCTAGCAAACCAAAAACACGCAAAGAAACATGAAGCAAAGCGTAGACAATCCACTAACGACACTCTCACCACCAAACCAGTGTAGCTTGTGAAAAGTTCTGGTTTCATTTGACTAAACTTTCACGCATCCAGCGAAAGCCCTGGCCGCACGCTTTCTTAGCGCGCGCTCTATCTGGTGGCGTAGTCTCATTATAAGCGCTATTATTACTTTCATAAGTCGTTACCGAAGTTGTAAACATAAACGAATCGCCACAGTCCCCCGCCACAGTGTGAATGTCTTTCCGGGTTGTTCCGGCCCGCCTTTTGTGGAGTGGACACGGGAAAGGCACGATATTTTTAACTGTTGTTTTTGTCCCCAATAAACAACTACAATCTGGAGTGAGGGTGCGATCCGGGCTAGCTCGAAGCAAAACACATGCAACATGAAACAAGTGTATCCTTTTTCATGCTTCAGATGCCTTGGTTTCTGTTTTATTTCCCTCGATGTCGGTGCTAAGTTTATGATTTGCGCTTAAATTACATGCGACGATGTTTTTCCCGGGGCAGATGGCGAAGGAAAATAGGTTGTTTGTGTGCTGTAAATGCTTACGCTTCGTTTGTTACTATTTCACTAGAAAGTACGAGTGCAGCAACTGTCCCGGAAGGGTTGTACAAGACGTACCTTCAACGACAACGCGACACGCACATTGTCGTTTAACTAACGACGCTCGCAGATTAACAGAAATAAACATCGCCACGTGATCTCTTTGTAAAATTATTCGCTTCTGTTTTTCTCTCCTAAAATTCGTCTGCTGGAAACAAATGAGGATAATCCATCTGCGGCATACGCTCAACGACTATTGGCATTGACTTCTCGAGACATCTGTTGTATTTTTCCTACACGCAATATCAATTTTATAAAAGAATTTCAACCAAACCCAAGGTCATTTGCATGAATTTTTCATCTTCTATACGACTCTGCAAAACCCAAGTCAACGTCTCCAGTTTGTGTGCATTATTGAACATATGTTCGATCCATTCGATTTAATGGTCGTTCTTGGCAAGGGGCAACAGAATACTATGCCTCGAGGCAAATTGCTAAGAAGACTGCCAATTTGTTTCCACCATTTTCACAATGCAATGTATTTTTTTCTGTTAAACGTAAAGTGCAGGTAAGTAGCGTTTCACCAATGTGCTGTCGTTATTTGCCACCTCGTTTCAGTGTAACCCTTCGGCATCTCATACCGAGCTGATTGTACGTGGCTGGTTGGCTTCGAGTTTCATTTTCTGACTGTTTTAGCCTTCTTCTACGGAATCGTGCAATTTCATTCCACCTGTACTTAGCAGGCTTCGGTGACCTGTCTGGGTCCCGTTTGACATATGGGAATCAAAACGCTACCATTTGTCGCAGCGCCGGTCTGTTAACCTCGAACTCTTCACTCGAAACCATTAGGAGACCAATGTAATAGACGAAGTCGCACCCAAGACTTCCTTCAGTTTAGAGTCTTTATTCCATACCATTTAACCTTTCAACTACATTCGCCTTCCTGCAAATGGTGGCTTAAGCTGATTTTGTTTCACAGTTTCCAATTCCGTTTCCAGACATTGTGCCATGGCTTTTCTCTATTGCGGTCTCACTTTTCCACTGTTGAGCCGTTTCAGCAACCGAAGTCAATACGTTCCTTTAACGACATGTCTCACTGACTTCCGTGTCATTCGCTTCCGCTTTATTCGTTTTCCATCAGGAACTTCTTGTAAAAGGCTTCCCCTTTGGTTCGGTTTCATGTTTCGCGCTAGTTTTTCCCGAGTTTCTTTTGCATTTTGGCGTGCAGTGAACCCATTGGAACGACTTTGCCGTTGTTGTGGTCAATGCGGAACAGCTTTGAGCTACTGGATAGTAATCCTTTGAGTCCCAGACAACCGAATTAATGGGCATTTTGCCGCCGAATGCGTAGCGCGCCATTGCTCGGCAGCTACAACATTCCACCAGCCACTAGGCGCCTCCATTGGGCGGTGTGCGAAGAAAATAAAGCTACAACCGACACGGAAGGCAACGAACACTTCTTCAATAAACGAGTTAATGAAGCCACGTCCTTCCAAATGTGTGAGGAAAGCATAGAAGTTTCGAGCGCGGGGTTCCTCGGGAAGAGCGGAGTAAATCGTCCGGCAAAGGATTAGACTGCGTTGAAGGTAATAAATTCTGGACATACTTACCCAAGTCTGCTGCTACTGCTGCTGCTTCTCGGATGATGCCTAGCCTTGATTGGTCGACTCAAATGCGTAAGCATCGTGCCATCAAGGCCGTCTTGTGTCTTATGAAATAATAAAGTGAAAAATGCTGAACGATCAACGTCGTAACTTACGAGCACTTCACTTGATTGAATAAACGAAAGCATGTATCAGCGGGATTGCGTCGGATGAGACCTCAGTAAGACCTCAACAAATGGCGCATACAAGGAAAAAAAAACGTTTACGGTTCACTTTCTGCACTACCGAGTCCAACAATTAATTGCTGGGCTTATGGCGAGCACCAAAATTATTCTGCATGTGGAAGCAAAAAGGAAACCAAATTGATATTTGCCTGTAATCATCGATATTACTCTCATTCATTTTCTGAGCCTGCCAAACCTATATGATTAGGAGCATACCTTAACTAATAAATATGCAATTGCTTGTGCTCACAGTACTGATGAAAACGCATAAAAGAAGCTTTACTATTCACGATATTACTTTGAGAGGTGAAAAGTCATTCGATACAGCTAAGAATAACATGAATATGTCCATAGTTAGTTTTTCCTTAACTTATGCAATTAATAGACAACTCATTTTCATCGGAACTATTCATAGCCAAAAACCTAATTTCGCAATAAACCTAGATCGATTTGTTTACCAACAAACTCTCAAAGCACAAAGCAATATTAAACAAATCATCCTAGGAACATGTTTGTTGATATAACGAATCGAAACGCCAGCACAGCAGATCACGTGAGAGGAAACCTTTGAAAATCTCAATTCCTATTTCATAGGTATTTCGAAAAAGCATTTTCCTCCGACCCACCTCAACACTTCAGTTGAACCTTGCCTCTCAATCTTTCTTCCTCACCAGTCTCGTTACTTCCGGTTACGATATAAGTTTCTTTCGGCAGCATTGGCTAAAAATAACCGCTCCCAAACGAACCCTACGCTTGCGGCAACTGTTCGATTGGAAAAGTTGGCTTAGCACGTGCACAAATACACCCACACACTCACACACAAAGGACAACAAAAAGTTCTAAATCGCCCTCGAAGGGTTGGGGCAGAAGCTATGGAGATGAAATCGTTTATGCTAAATTTCTCCCATCAAAGCGGCACAAATTGAAGTTTAATTCAAAATCCAAAACCAAACGTACCGATCAGTTCTTCCTTTTTCTTTACGGCTGGGGATTGTTTTTTTTTTCTTTTAAGTTAGACCCTTTGATGCAAATCCTTAATACTGATCAAGCATAATGGTACTGCCGACCGGTTTCACAATTTTCATCTCTTTTGCCTCGTAAAAGTGGACGATTTCTTCCAGTGCATTTTACGTTGAATGTCCCCAATTTCCCCAAATGTTGCCACTGAGTGAACTTTAAAGAAGTAGGATGCTCTTGGGTTTATTCGGATGTGTCACTTTTTTATCAACCATTATCAAAACAAACGACACAACAACGCTTTTGTCTTTCCAAAACCATGATCATGGCAAGAAAGGTGTAAAAATAAAGTCAGATGGAAAGAAACGTCTCTAAAACGAATAAGAACATAACAAACTTCTCAACAGAATGCCAATTGGGTGACAAGTTTCAGCGAACCATGAAGTTTCTTGGAGCGTGTTTTGTCTTTCATCATGAACAGTAAATCACTTTCTTTCTACGGTGTAATTCTGGCAGAGTAAATCAAACACCGTAGTAAACTTTAAATAAAAACATGTACATTCAACTTGTTAAACATAAAAGACTAATAAGTAAAAGCGACTGGCACTAACAGTTATACCTCTTCTGAAGATTTCTGGATGCAACATTATTGAAGTTAAACCGTTGTGAGGCGATATTATCTTCTAGTACAGACCATTTTTGCAACTTAGCATTTTGCTATTGTAAAAACTAATAACGTACAGAATTTCACGTTACCAAAAACGAAGAGCATTTATTCATTTTCTAGCGTTCCATACAAGTACCCTAACATGTTTTATGGTAACACAAAAGTGCATCTATTTTGTAAAAGATTTCAGTTATTCTACATTTAACATGGTAATAGATCCGCATCGTAACCATGAGTGTACACTTCACTCAAATCGCTTCTTTATCGGCCCCATGCCTGGGAAAGTGGCGTAGAATGGGTGAAACGTGAATGTTAACATACCAATTATCCGTGTTTCGGTAATTAATCTTCGATCATTTACCATTGCCGACACCGAGAACGACAACGTCGACGACGACGAGTACGATCGGATGAGGATACAAATGTCTTGAAATTTCGTACAGCTGTTGCATCGACCATAACGACACATTAAGTCAGGTAGGTACGCTTGTACGCTTTCCTTCTTATTAGTCTCAGTTTCCCAAAATACCCCCCGGGACTTCCATTCTCAGACACGAGGCAAGGAATCGCATATCAACCCATGCCGTTACAGGTGCTAGCGGACGAAGAAACGATTGAACGCCCGGTGCTTCGGAAAGGGCTTTGCCATCGGTTCCGCACGGTGGGCTTCTCGTATCATGAAACAAATCTAGCCGCGAACGAGCTTGCGAGGGACCTTGAGTGCTCGAAGGATCCCGAAACGAAAGTTCCTGCTAGTAGCACAACAATCGTTAATTGAAGTGACAATCACTTCCACGAGACCCGGGTCAGCCTACAAGAGGAAGCAAAGGAAGGGAATTGCATACACTTGATCCTCTTTAAGAAGCAATCCATCCTAAGATACCGATCTGGAGAAAAGGGCCCATCTGTGAACCACGAAACGGCAACAGTAGCAACAGTTTCCTTCCTGCCTAAGGGAATCCAAAGTGCCTAAGAGAGATAGAAAGAGAGAGAGAGAGTATAAGTTGAAGCGGTGAGGATGGCTTACCTAAATGTGGTGAGCTGTTGGGATCTTCTTCTCCTCTCACTCGCAGCCTGAAGCAAAACACCACGGTTTTGCCATGACACAATACGTACGATTAAATTCGCAAATAAATAAGTAATTCCAGCATTAGAACAATTGCATCGTTGCATTTGCTACTGCCCCCGATGCAACACTCAGGGTGCTGCGATTCAGCTCCACGCCGATGATACATTCGTCAGAGCATTTGCATGTGCACCCTCAAGTCGACCGCTCTCAAAGGCTTTCCGTTTGCGCTGCGGGCAAAGACGAGAACGTCTCAATCCGATCTCCAACCGGCGAAACACGTGCAAGGCCGAACCAGATGACGGTGTTACGGTGCATTTGATAAATTTACCGAAGCATCCCCAAACATGTACCGCAATATATGCCACCTCGAGCGCCGAACCCCACATTCCGCCGGTTTCTCTATCTCTCTAGGCGATAAGCAGAAACCCCAACACACTATCCTTGCCACTCTCTAGCATTTGCACAAAATTTCCCTGATCATTGGCGACGAAAACGACGACGACGATGAAATCTCCTGCCTACCTACCTTTTGTTCTAACATGCCCAAAGCCTATAATATGGCAATCTTCGATCAGCACCAACCACGCCGGAGCATATTTGGAATACATTTAATTAGTGTATGTATGTGTGGCACTACACATTACACGATTTTGAGCCTGTGCCAGCCATTTTACTACATCCCGAAGGCAACATAGTACCGGTACAGTGTCGTGTCGATGCCAGCGATCGATATCAAAGTGTGGGCGTCCTTAAACAATGAATCCTTGGTTGTAGATTGCATTCCTGGACTTGTCCTACAGACATAAGGATTTTACATTGTTGTACAGGCAGTTACATTGCAGTGAGAACACGGCATAGTCGTTGACCGCAACTGTTCCAGTGATCCATATAGTCCACAATGATCTCGTAATGCATTGCATTATACATCCCAAAAATGGAACAATTAATTTTACCAGCCTTCTTTGCTAAGCATCTCTGTTGTTCAAACTATCAATATGATGAACATTGTAATCAATAAAAATGCATGATAAGATTTAAAAGAAAATTTTTTCAGAACTGAAGATACGGAGCCTGCCACTGATTTGTGGTTACATGATAAGAATTCTATGAACCACTCCGTTGAGCTTGTGCTAAGCATGTTGAACAACAAAACTTATGCTTTCCAGGGGAATTTAAAAATTAAATACTGAACCAAAAGGAGTAATTTTTTAACCCCCCTATATGATGGAATTCATTACCGTAAGCATAACAGTTGTGAGATTACATATGGAATTCCTACGAGCGTTTAAAGTTTAACCCAACGTTTAGCGAAACTCGATTCCACAATTTTAAAAAAAACCATCATTCCACACTTCGGACATTAAAGTGATAACGACCACGAGATGTTTGAAATAAGGGATTTTTTCTGTGTGTTTTTTGTTTTCTGAATTTTGGATGAATGACATTTTTACATTGTCTCCTTACATGAAGTCACCAGCATCACGATCTTCAACATTTATGAATCAATCTCAGAACGATCAATGAGCTCGCTTCCGTTTTGTGTATGTATGTAGCATAATTTCCATTTTACTCTCGCTCATTCAATGCGATTCCGAACAATAAGCGAAACGGAAAAATGGTACGTGATTGTTAAAATGCTTTTACGACGAGTTTAACATTTAAATATCATTTCACCCGGCAGGAAAAACGATGAAGTAACGTGCGCTAAAGAAACCTTCCAACATACGAATCCGGTTGCAATAAATGGAGTTGGCAAATTGTTAGGTACGCGCAACGAATTCATGCATAGGGTAAATATTATGTAACAGCCTCTTTTGCGCACTACCGACATTGAAAAGAATAATTACTACTTGATACGAGCTCTTGGAAAAAATTGAGGGTGAAAAAATATCTGCATCCGTCGCTCGAGCTGATTATACAATTCGAGCTCGAGTTATCATGATGAACCTATTCGAGATTCATTTTTACTCCTTTCATATCCTCGTTGATGAGCAACATTTTAACTCATATTTAAAAAGAATTAAAATAAAGATAATCAAATGAGCCTCAAAGAAATGCATTTAAACGTACGAAGAAAAGCGAAACATAATTATAAACTGCTGCATCTGAGTAAAATGTGTTAATCAAGATGAACTGCAACATTTTTTATAGCAATGCAGATTCAATTTGTGTACGGATGTTCAAGGAATATTACTTTTAAACTGGAGACATCGTTAAAGTTTCTCAGAATGCACGACATAATTTAATACACAATTCCATTACGGTCTTTTTATTGATCTTTCAATCAATGAACTCAACAACCAAAAGGAGATAACCATCGCGAAACAGACAATCGGAAACCTCAAGGGTGAATGTATAGAAAGAAAAAGGAATCTGACCGCTGATGCAATCATTTCTGTCTATTGAATTTTCATGCTTTTATAATGGACTATGAGTGGACTCTTGAACCAATAAGATTGGAAAGTAAATTTTATCAGTAAGTTCCAATCTGATGCATGATGGAACGTTGGTTTTCAAAGTCACAACAAACTGAAGTTAAGGAAATATTCGATCAAATAAATAAATAGAACTATCCTCATTGGATGTTCCGCCAAGATATTCTTATATACGCCAGGATATCCACTCACTCTTCGGGGAAAAGCAAATCGTTTACCACAGCTCTTCTGGACGGCAAAAACTTTATTGGTTTTTAATTTTATAACCATCCCGGAAAATGACCACCGGTAGGGTAGGTAAAAAAAACATTTCGTTTCTTTCACGAACGCACAACACTATGCAAAAGAAGGTGGTCCGGAAACAAACCGACTTTTCGCAAGGATATCGCCTCCCTCCGACGGTTATGGTTGTGGCCCGGGTGGAGAAAATTGAAATAATGTATTCCGAATTTATTCCCCTCTCGAAATTTATTTACACTCGTAAAACTTTATTGTGCTATTCGAAGGCTCGTCGGAAAGCTTCGCCCCAAACCATTCCTCACACGGACAAAATCGAGAAGGTCTTTGTGGTTCCCTCAAACCCTGGCATGTGCTGGCAGTGTGTGCGTGTGTGTGAGTGAAAGTAGTTTCGTATGTGTTTGTTTGTTTTTCTTTTCTCTGCATCTTTCCTTTTCATTTACTGTTAGCAAACATGTGCCAATCGAGGACCAAACGTTAGTGGTGGTGGTGGTTTGAGTGCATGCCGGATATAGTTCACCCGGAGGATAAGCTTCACGTACAAGGATGAAAATCTGGGAAGCGCAACAGAAACGCACTGATCAAAAATTACGCAACGAGCTCGGCATTGCCCGTCCACACGA
>KE525262.1:944940-970836 GCA_000441895.2 Anopheles sinensis | reverse complement strand
GGTTGAATTATGAAGAAGGTAGAGCTTCGCCAGTCGGAGATTCTGTGCGGTTTATCGAATCGGAGTAGTCCCACCGGATTACTGGAACACGGAACCTGCTCGACGGCGCTTAAAGCTTGTAACTTGTCGTACCGAAGAGAATTGACCGTAGCGACGGTAGCGACCTTCCATCGGTTCTGCTTTGGTTTTGAGAAATCTATTAATTTACCACAACGCCCTTCACCAGCTCGATGAAATTAATGTTGTAAAATGAAAAGCACGAAAACGGCGTGCTTCGAACAGAGCCAATAAATCTAGCATTCCTACAGCACGACTGTACCGAGTAAACAAGCTGAAAGTTCATTTAAAAAGAGTGTTAAAAATGGCAAAGAGCGACCAATTTTTAATAAGGCTGCCACGTAGCGTCCGGTCTGGTTGGTGGAAAAAGTATGTCTCAGAAGCGCAACTTCTTTTTTCCTGCACCGTTTTCCCAACGCTAACTTAGTGTGAAATCTTGGCCACCGAGTGCCGCGGGGATATTTATTCGGGTTGTAACTTTTGTACCACCGAACAAGAACTTTGACCCTCGCCGAGGCTTGAGCTTGAAAAAGGTGGGCCGAAAGCTACCGGGCAGCTGCATGGGAGGAAGGGGAAGGGTGGGAAAGGAAAAAAGAATCACAAATCCCTACAGTCACCCTGAGGGTACTAACCACTGATCAACGGCCGTGGACTGTTGTGCCCCCGATGTCATTCCGCAGAATTACGAGCCATAAATTATGTATAAATCATTTACTTACAACGCTCCGTTCTTTATTAGGCATTTTGTGTGGAAGCAGAGAAATATTATGTAAATTGGGTTACAGATTTTCGGTTCTGCCGCTCAGGAGTGTTCTTCCACCGACTGAGGCCACCACATCTCCTCCCACGCTTGGCGATCTTTTATGCTCCATAATATATAGCGAAGGTGAAAACTACCTGAGGCGAGAAGATTCATATTTCCATCAGCCTTCTCTGTCCTCCCCCGAGTGACCACCAAGTCCCTTCACCGTGGTTTAAAGCACAAAGCGATCAGCGTCGGGACCGGGATCGAAATCAGGCCCAACAGAAATCGTTTACATCGCTCGACGCCTCGCTTAAAAAAGCAAATCCATACGGACCCCGGCAAAAAAGCGACACCCTAGTTCGGGTTCCTGGTCTTTCCGGTTAGTTCCAAAGTTGTTGCTACGGCTGACAACATCAGTGATACATTTGGGATCCGAACCGATGCCGCAACACAGAGCGCCAATCTAATCTTCCGGACCCGGAGTTCCAAATGCTCGCTTGACTGCCGTGGGCTGTGGAAGCACCGGGAAGCAGCAGCACAGCAGATTGGAAAATCGCAAAACACGCGAAGGCAATCTGTGGGAAGGGAACAAGCGCAGGTGAACCAAATGGCGGATGCTATCTGTTGGCAATAGAATCCGGTGAAATCGGAATCAATTCCACCATCCAACCCATCCCAAGATATGCACCGAACCCAACTCTATGGTTTTTGATGGGCATCGTTTTAACGCAGCATTTTTGGTTTCTACAGCAAAACCACAAGAAACGTGAAACAATGGAAGTTGATTTAAAATTTAAAGAAGCCATGTAAAAAACTGTGACTTCTTTAAGCATATAACGCAAATGACAAAAGGAAATGGTTGACAGTATGTTGCACATAATACTGTTATACTAAGCACGACTCTTTCGACGAGAAAATCTAAAATGCAAGATTTCCTCAACCGTTGCAACACACCCTCAGCACAGAACCTAAATCGATTATCCTTTAGCATAGTATTACAACTAGGACAGATATCGAAGGGATCGCTTGATAAAGTTATTTCTAGGCGTCAGCAATCTGTCAATCACCTTCGCGGACGAGTTCGATTCCGGTAAACGTTCGCTGTCAAAGCCCGGAATCATCCGCAAGCGATAGTGATCAAAAAGAAACCTTTCATTCACCGATATCCACCATCCTACCTTCCCACCTTCCCAACCTCATCAGTAAGGAAATAGTGTTTCGTTGGATACGTAAACAAAAGGAAAAGCTGACGAAAACCCTACTGTCATTCTGCTGACTTGTGCTCTGATCGCCTTCATCGATTTTCGACACTAAACCGCGTATCATATTCATGCTGCTCTCTCATTCTTTTATATTGAATACACTTCCTGCTCACTCCCGGAAGGCTTGGCCAGCCCCGAAGGAAACAACACCACCCGGTCGGACCCGCAACCCCACGATTAGGATCAATTTATTTTCAATTTTACGCTGAATAACTATCAATTTGGCACACTTCCGTTCGACGTGCCTGTCTGTGTCTGTCTGTGTGTCTTGCATGCAGTTTTTTTTAGTTTTCTTACACAACCTTCCATGTCTGCCCACGGGGCTCATGAATGTTTGATGCTTTTTCTGGCCGCTCGCGATACATCGCCCTGCCGCCGCCTTTACATTTGATCACTTTGCCGAGTGGAAGACGCTGTCGTCTAAAGCCTGAAATCATCGTTACCTCACTCCCTGGAAATGGTAGCAAATCCTGGGCACGATTGGACACTTCTCGCTGCCCGAGGGATTGCGAAGCGAGGATGGGGTGTGTTTCCTTATAACTCAATCCGACCACGCGCCGAATGCCGGCCGGGTGGTATCAATGTCCGTCCACATCGATTCCACCGGAATTTGCATCGCCGTCGGGAAGGGTGTACTTGAAAAGAGATAATCTGCAGCTCGTCGCAAGCGGGCGGTCTCGCTTTCCCTTCTTTCACCGAGCAGGTCGCAGGACCACGCCTGGATTAGCGAGGGCTGAAGCGGTTTTCCCGCGTCCCGGATATGTTCGTTCCGAGTGAAGGGCAGTGACTGGTATCCGGATCCCGAGAACGACTCAATCTCTCGTACATCCTCTGCGTGTGAGAGCAGTGTTCCACTCCCAGTGCAGCCCGATAAGTTTCTCTGATGCTGTCACACAGCCCTGTAGACACCACTGTGATGGGTGGAAAACAGACGAACGGGTGAAAGTGGCTCTGAAGTCTCTGATGGCTCTGGAGTCTCGGGTGTGTAGAGAAATTTCACCCGTGGCTATAGCCGACGTTGATATTTCAAGAATCCACATATCACCCCCGCCTGCCCAAAGCTGCTCGGCGATGGGCGAGGACCTTCGCCTTAGGACAGGAGCCGTAGACACACACTCACACACACATAGTGACGAAAGAGCGCATTGCTGCATAAACGGCCCCGTGCGAAACAGAGAGCAAGGGGTCAAGGCGCAGCAAAGAATTCCTCCCGGTGGCCACAGCAACGATGACGATGACGAAGACGCCGAGTACGACCGAGGACACATCTTATCTCGCATGGAAGATGATGTTATTTCCCGGGAGGAATTATGTTTAGATTGAATTTAAGCTTCAGCTCCGTTACGCTTCGAGCTCGAGGAAAGCCACGTGCTTCCGTGCCAACGATACTCGAGCGAGGGGAAATGATATGTTTGCAGAGTAACTTTTAATATGCGTTTTATCCCGTTTTTCCTAACCACCTTGTCACTCGCTCGCAGGAGAGCCTGCCACTGTTTTGATTTTTTTCGGATCGTAATTTAAAAGTTTCGTTCACTTTTTCTAAGTTAATCAAATTAATAAAGATAAGTGAACGAACGCATGTCGTGGAATCTGCCAACCGTGGAATCACACGAATGACAGCTACACGAAGGGGAAGACATTTGACATTTTCTCCTTTCCTTATTTTCCTATCGAACTTGTGGGTGTTGGGAGGGAAAATCCCTTCCATTCATGGACGGTACGCAAGAAATAGAATCTTTGCTTTTGACGTGTTTTGGCAGAACAAGGGGAAGGGCATGAAAATGGGAATAAATCGATGAAACGTGATCAACATTAATTAAAAAAAAGGCACTCCTCCAACCAATGCGATCGGGAAGCGTATTTTCATCAGCCAAACTTCTCGGGACTCGGGAAACAAACGAATCGGGAAATGATGCACGGTTCATAAATTATGCAGACCATCGGCTGTGACCATCATTTGGATTTTTTGTCTTTTTTCCTATCACCATCCAGTTTCACGTTTTCCCGATCCACTGTTCTCCCTGAACCTAATTTCAGTTCATTAAACCCGCATATTCGGGCACGTACCCGCGCGCGAGACGGTGAACTTTGCAGACGAAATGATTATAAACGTATTTGCGTGCCGAATCGAATCAAGTCGAGTCGCATCCGAATGAGAAAAAATTTACAGTTTCACTACTCGAACGAGCAAGCGAGCGCGACCGTCACGTTTGTTTGACACATGATTCTGCACATTTATTTGTAATCCATCACTCCCGGGGTGCGCATCCGTTACGGATGGGATCGCTTTCCGCCCGGGAAAATTACACCGGGAAACAAATCGCAATCATTCATTCGGCGTCGATTCCACCGCCGAGCGCCGTCTTGTCTTAAGCGACAAACAAAACGCCCCCATCCCAGCCGCCCCTAAGGAAGACTCACCGCATCCTGATTACTTACAAGGACCACAGTCCTCCCTTCCAAGCACGAAGTCGGTGAAAATTCGTTTAATAAGGTAAAACTATCTTAGCAATCTAAATGAAAGCCCATAACTCAATACGTCAATCGAAAATCGAAACTCCGTCCTCTTTAGCGTTCCTCCACTCCGACAAAATCTAATTCAAATCGTTCCCTTGCCTTCCCAGTTCCGTCTCTTCCACCCTTGACGCGACGTAAGCGCGTGTTTGCATGTCGGTGGAAGATTTCCCGATTTAGTCCTACGCCTTCTGGCAAACGTAGCAACCGCAATCTCGTGCGGAGCCCTACCGCTTTATAGCAGAAGGAACGGAGTAGCACGGAGAAGGTCGTGTATTGATTAAATGAATAAGTAAATACACAAATTGGATTCCTTTTGCTCCCAGGGAGCTCACCTGTATGTGACTCTTGCCACAGACTTTCGCAGCCATTGCTTCCCGCCTTCCGGAATGGTTCACTTGAACCAGAGTTTATGTCGTCCACCGAATACCCCTTTCGATGAGGAAGGAATCAGAAAGCCTTTCTCATGGCCAGAAGGACTCACAAAGAGTCGATGTGCTGAGGCCGGCTTTCTTACGGCGAATCGATTCGATTCGATGCCTTGCCACGTCGATGGCCTCCGAAATCGGTACTGGTTTGTTTTTTGCTGTTCTGCACTTTACCAAACGACCCCTTCCTAGGCAGTGGGGTTCGGGTGCGGGTGGAAAAGCGTTTCGGTTGGAGTTAAATTTGGACCTCCTCGGAGCGTCTTTTGTGGATAACGTCTTGTTTCTTTCGACTTTCCTGTCAGTGGAGATGCCTTCTGCCAGAAGCATTTCTTTTTCCCGTTTCTTATCGCCCGGTTGCTTTCACCTCCTTCATTATCCTTCCCAAAACGCTCCAGATTCCAGACATCACTTTTTGGCCAAGCCCTAACGTCCCGCCGCTCCCAACAAAGAGGAGAAAAATCCATCCGTTCATTGATTTACGAGCCAATGGTTCATTGATTTCGCTACATTCAAACGAATGAACGGGCGAACGAACAAAGATTCCGCCATGGAAGCACGCTAAGGTGGATAAAAAGCAGACTCCCTGCGTCAACTCCGCCCAGTTTCGGTCTCAGCAAAGTTGCCTGCCTGCCTGGACGTCCCCCTTGCCATCCCACTACACCCCGCTTGTTGGTTGTCATGTGTTTTTCTTTTCTTGTGCATTTTTCTTTCCACTTCCACCTCCTGGCCGTCGTGGCGATCCGTTAGTTTTGCTCCAACTTGCGAGCGGATAAATATTTACCAGGCGTTTAACAAGCCCCAATTCCCCATCCACCTTTCATCAACACCCTCAAGATCCTTACGATCACCTACACACTCTCTCTCACTCACCTTCGCTTTAATCTTCGTTTTCCCATTTCGTTCATGTTCTAAGTGGGTTGTGTTTTCATTCGAAAGATTTTCTGCTTGAAGCAGTGAAATATTTACGAGATTAACAAGGTGGAGTGATTTATTGCGAGAAAATGCATACTTCCCTTCTTTGGTGTTTCCCGTTCCACCCTAAGCAAATGACTAACTCGAACCAGAGGATCCTTGTTACATTTGCGATTTACTGACAATGCAACTACAGGAAAATCATTCGCTCAACTTGTTGATGCGTTAATTTGTCATCCTTTAATATTACAATAGGACATCTACACTTCAGCGAAATGTCGCTTTTCGCTGGAAAAGGCTGGACGGTGCAGGGATCAACGAGATCAAATACTTCTCCGAAAACTTCATCAGCTATTCGAGCAATTAGTGGTAAACCGTCTTAGTAACGGCGCAAACATGCCTTTATATACTAAAACCGTTTCATTCCCTGCTCACCACATGCCTTTTTCCCATACAATTCAAATGTTTCGATATTTGTGTGGATTAAGAACTACGGTTGAGCCCGTAAATTAAATTTGGTATTCATGACAATTCTCAGTAAATCCTAACTTGCTTGTCGCAGTAGAATTCCTACATCGAACCGGATGAATGCTTCCCGAGAAGGGAATAATTTTCCGTGAGATGGTCACACAAAAAGAAAACTCAACGAAGCTCATCGCGTGTTTTAAGTTGCCATAGCCCCTGAGCTGTCTAATGTCCGAGCTGTCGTGGTTTGTGTCCAATTAAAACAACTACGGTTAACCCGTGAAACCAAGAGATGCTCCGCACAAGAATGAATGGAAGGATTTACATGTATTTACACAATTTTATGGCAATTAAATGGGTACATTACGGAGCAAACCAACGTAACTCCGTGTTACGGAAGAAATAACGACCCACCACACAGCGAGTGGATTAAAGCATTGGAACAAGAAATACAACATTATTCATACAACGGGTTAAGAACGAACATAGGACACGGTATTAAATAAAACTGCAACATTTGAAAATAAAAAAAATCTTCCTTCTGTAATCATCTTTTCAACTTTTTAACATTAAGAATATTCTTACAGCAGTTGAATAAAACCCTAACAGGTATAAAATGATCTTGCTCGAATATTTAGTGCTTGATATTTACAATGCTAACTGCTGCTGCTGTTCATCGACGCTCCGTTAATAGCGACCATGCTTACCTTGATTCACCATTTCGCCACGAGATCCAGGTGTAAGACCATCGACCAGGACACTCAGCTCCATGCACCGAGGCGCAGTTGTTGCAGTCATTTTGCAATGAAATTATCCCTGCGGCGAAGGAAGTCACTCGACACAAATTATGTCCCGGGGTCCAATTTCCCGAGCCACCGTGCGACGGGCGCGAAAAACCAGTCACCTCGTGCGCGCCCGCCGGAAGCCAAGCGTGCCATCGCCAACTCCCGGTAAGCTGAAACACACTGGATCCCACAAGAGAACCGGCAGCCGAGCGGGTTGTGAACATAAATTAAATGCAAATGTGACACTTTAATTCCATTAAATTGAATAACTAACTGACAGCACTACGTCGGATGTCGGATTTCTCGTGCTCGCTGCTGCGTTTCCTTTTCATTTGGCTTTCTTCCCAGCTTCCCAGTTTTCATTTCTATTCTTTCTTTCACTGTGAACTTTGCTATCCTGCTTTCCACCTCGTCGACCGTTGGCCGCCCACTGAATGCCAATTGTACCGATGCATTCCCACCCGAAGGGCACAAGGTTCTCCTTAACCTCCACTCACCAGGGAGTCCAGGACAAAAGAAAACCAAAAATGCGGCGGAAACGAACGTTAAAAAAAGAAGACAGCTCCATCCGTTCCTGTAAATCCCTGTGAATCGGCGGATGTCAACCAGCCCACACCAGCTCGGACCGTTTGTTGCCCACCAGGGATCACACCGAAAGGCTTAAAGCAGGACCGGTGGACGGAGGAAAACGTGGACAGCACGAACTGCCCGACCGACCAGACCGTCGTTGTGAAAGAGGAAAAATTTTTCTTAAAGAGTGTCACCTCCCTTTGACACCACCTCCATCCGCACGGGCGTACCCTGTTCGGAGGAAAACGTCCTTTATCAGTGACCTGGCCGTGCGTCTCCCGTATCAGGGTTTTCAGGGATCCTGTCACACAGATCAGCGCCGGATGCAGAGGGATAATAGCCCGTAGAAGCAATAAATTTTAATTTGTTCCTATTCCCTGTTCCGAAGCGTTGTTGGAGAAGTCGTTTCTCCCAGCAGCTTAGAGGACTGCTTTGCTTTAAAACCCGAACCCGCATGTCTTGAGTTCATTTTGGCAGACTTTGCAAAGATAAAGATGTTCGTTTTCCAGCAAAATTCCATTACAGGTCACGGTCAATGCCAGCTCGACAAGAGTCTTTCAGATTTTTCAGACAATCTTAAATCTAATTTCAAGGCTGGTAACGACGTTCCTTTCACTTAGCTCTACAGCGGAAGGCAGCGTAAACGTGGAAACCATGATCTGATTCCATCGGAAAGAAAGTCTTTTGATTTACTTTCTACCTGACAAGACATTTAAATTGATATATCAAATGCACTTCCCCATTCGATGGATCGAAAAAAAAAACGAAACTCCAAAGGAAGCCATCATCTTTCGTCAGCCGAGCGCATGAACCATCGTTCAACGGTGTTCAAGAGCATCGTCATATTCATAATCATCAGGTAAACCCACCCTCGGGGCAAAGCACACGATCGGTGCACACGATGCCAAAACTAATGTCTGCACCTTTTTTTTTGCTCACTTGCCCAAAATCGATCGCCGGATAATGCTCGTCCCAGGGCACATTTCGGGGCTTTCCAGCTTCTGGTTTCCTTCAAAGGGCTTTCGGTTTAAATTATTCACTTCCCAGCCAGACCCGGTTACCTTCTTTCGACGCTCGGTCGGAGGAAGAAAAAATCCCGCTTTTCTCCTTGTGGGCTCGTTTTTCCTTTGGTTCACTTTTCGTGCATCGTGCACCGGCACACGGCTGCACAGTAAACGACGAAACCGGAGGATGATTGCATTTCGCTCCAGAGCTCCGGAGACACAAGAAGATATCCTTGCGGAGCCGAAAGAAAGGAAGTCGCACCGCCCGCAGGTGCGGTATCGCCCGGATGTTCCCGGTGCCAAAGATTTTGACTGACGTTAGTCGCTCGGTTTGGCACACAACACTAGCGTCAGGCCGCAAACCGTGCCACATCTTCTAATGGCATTCCCAATCGATACCGATTTTCCCCCGCCGGTACCAAGCCAGCTCCTAGCAATCCGGGGAAAGAAAAATGAAGTTATTCCCCAACAAACGACACACACGAACGGGGTACACATTTTGTAAGAAATTGTAGCTCCCGAGCATCCTGGAATCCGGGTGTGTGGTGCCAAACACACATTTCCGCCTCGCAAACACCGACAAACACTCCAACAGTGGTGTGCACGTATGATCATTTATGAAACCAGATAGCACACACTGGATGGAGCGGTTCCCACAGGGAAATGGGAAACGAAAATTGCATAGAAAATTTATGATAAGACCAAGCATCCTTTTCATTTATCTTCGGTTTTTCTAGGGATGCGCTTTTCGTCCACCTCTTCTCCCCTTGGATTGGTAGCTACGGAGAGCTTGCAGATACGAGCATCGGAAAGGAGATCGGTTCGGTTCGGGTCGGTTCGTACCCAATAGCACCACGGATAAAGTATTCATTTGGTGTAGTCCTGCCCCATTGCAAAATACACTTGTCGTCCGGATAAGCGGACGTGCGGATCGTGTTTACTTTAGTTCATCTGAGACGTAATCCAGATTTGTGCTCAACCTCACTCTAATGATCTCCGAAGATGGATGGTATGGTAATGGACTGGGATGGGAACCCCGATTGGAAGAAGACACATTTTAATAGCGTTCGATGCAATCGAATGGTTTACTTTTTTTCAATGTAACCCTATCTGCCTGTGTGTCATTTATCTGTTGGTCGTTAGCGATAGAAAAGCGATACAAAAAACGAATTATTAGAGTTACCTTTCTCTACAACATAATTAAGAACATGCTGAAACTATTTTATTTCACTACAAACTCATCCATTCGCATCACGTTCACATGAACAACCAAAAACGTTGATCGCGTGAGTTGCAATGAGAATATTTGAATGTTCAATTCTGTAGTACTCCTTCTTTTTTTACTTTTAGAAAAAATTGCATGCATGTATGCGTTGTTGAAAAATTGATCGTTGAAGGAAGCGGACAGACGAGTCAGCCTCCGGTGATGTAAAATGGTTATCCAAAGGCACCACAACACAAAACGAAAAGCCAACGGTTTTCATGCAATTCCAGCGGCAAGGAACGATGGTGGTATCGATCATTTGAATAACAATGAAACTTTTTTGATTCTCACTCTCTCTTTGTGGCATGCAAAAGCACAACCCCCAACGCGATCCTTCCCTTGGGGAGCAATTTCCATCGATTTTCACCGCGATACCGGCCGGAATGCAATTTGAATTTATAAATATTGACAAATTTCAATGTGCCAGCTACCAACAAGTCGGCCGCGCGTCAGCTTCCCTTGCCTAAAGCCAACAATGCGTGTCAACGACGGCTAAGAACCGGATCCGAACTCTACTACAACATCATAGGTGGGATTGTGAGCAAACGAATCGGAATCGACATCGAAAACGTTCCCTCTCGAGGCAAGCTCAGCGCTCTCGGTGAAAGGCAGCCTGCTGATGACAGCTACTTCCGGCCGATTTTCATTTGCATACCCGAAAACTGCTGCCTAATGCGCCAATGTTCCGACCGTTCCGACGTGTCCTTCCTTTATCGAACCTCAAATGCAACGTAACCCGCCAGCAGGAAATGGCTTGTCCGCACCATCCGGAGTAAGGGATATGTTTTGTCAGTCCAGTTCTCCGGTCGTCAGTGTCGGCTCGGTTCGAGATCCCATAGGTTCAGGCGCTACGTCCGAGGCGCTGTTGAGATAATTCCATTATTACAGCAAACTATCAGAATCATAACTTTGTCGTTACAGTTCCCACATTGAATCAAGCGAGGGGCTGGGAAAGTTTACCCACCAATAGGAACAGATTGGGGGATCTCGCGACATGAGCCTTTGCCATCGAACATGACGACCATGGTTCGATAACGTGATGGAGGCCACAGACTCATGGTGTGACCCGAGGGTAGGTTTGATGGCTTATAAATATTTCAACAATTTTCTCACTTGTTGAAGAGCAATCATTCGTTGTCATTCGCCCATTTGATACACCAGAACATTGGATCCGGATTTAGGCCAGTTGTTCTGATGGATGGAACATTTACTAGTACTATTTAACACGTTCGGTACCACGTTACTCAAATATGGGTCAATTAGACACAGCTTTTTGATGCACTATAACCTTTTTTCTTTCAAAGGTAAAGTTAGTTTTCAGTAAGGTTGAACTCTTACAGTATCGAACCAAACCGAGAGGTCACAGCTTTTTTCATAATTAACTAAAGCATGTAATGTTTTGACACCTCTCTAGTTGAGCACGTACAACATAATGTTTCCCTCGGACACTATCGCTTTGTGTGTGCTTTTGTCAACCTTGTTATCCTTTGTCACAAATCAATGAAGCTGACGAATGTTCTAACATGTTTTTCTTTATCTATTGGCTGGGTTTTTTTTTCTTTTAAGGGGTTTTGTGCTTCGTTTCCTCTTGCGTTTTCCGATTCTTTCCTGTGTATCACTCCCACCAAGTTACTCAGTCGTACAGTAACACGGATAGATTTCCAACCGACAGCACTCGACGAAAAATGTTTCCTATTTACCTTCCCCCAAACCAACTGCCTCCAATGCTTCTTCCAGTACCCCAAGCACGTAACGAGATGCCTCGGGAAAAAAAGTGCTGAGAAAATCCAAAAATATCTCAAGATGTAAGAGTAGAGAAGGAGAGAAAAAAATACTACACAAGAACCTCGGAATCGACGGTAAGTTATGCTCATGCATACAAAAGAAGGTTCACTCAAATGTGCGGTGATTTTTCATCCGGTTTGGCTTTCGCCAGCAATGTGTTTGGTAAAATCTCAGCAATCGCCTCCTCCAACCCCTCATTGTAGGCAGGAAGAAATGAACGAGGAACTGGAGCAAAAAGAAGTGGAACTCCGAAACCGTAGCCATAAAAAGGACACCGAAATCCAGCGACTCCCGAGAGCACGTGCAGAAAGCTGGGCGGAGGTGGCGGAGTTCCGGGTGAGAACTAGGATATGGAGAAATGGATGAATTGCTATTCACCGAGAAGAAGTCGGGGGAAGTGTCCCTGAGCAGGAGCAGTATGTAGATAAATAAGCAAGCCTTTACCCCGACAACCAGCTTGTTTCCTCCGTCGCCTCCATCGGTGTATCGTTTTGCAAATCGAAGGGAATGTGAGGACGCAAGAAAATGGCACGCCATGTTGTGCCTCCGATGCTTTACGAACACCGAAACATCGGTTTTAGTTCAGTTGTTACTCTCAACACTGCACACGTCAACCACATAAAGTACATATTTTCCACCGGCTTACACTCTCATAAAAGTAAATATCAGTTTTTCCGAAGCACCGAGCAAATGTGAAGCAAAAACCAACTCCGACCAAGATGCTGATGGTGTTTAGCTCATGTACCCAACGGAGGGAAACGGTCAGCCGTCGATCACAGGCTGTGTAAAGCATAAAATCAACCTTTCAAATCCCGGGGTGGACTCCGGGGCGTTTGGACGCCTAGGACAAGATTTTACAAGTGGAAGTCTCACTTTATACCGACTTACAAATGCTCTGCTCTTGATCCAACGCCTTGTAGAAAATTCGCCAAAACGAGGTTCCCACAATGACTCGTTTTTCATGGAAGAAATTTGAGGAAAGTGAAGTTTCGTTTTGAACAGATGTGAACTCCATTTTCCGACACCCAACACCCTGAGCACTGGGTGTATCTTCATTGCTACGAGAGGACACAATACAACATCACGCTCGTCGTCAGTAATCGTTGGGGGTGTCGAAAGTGGCAACAAGCAAGCACCGATTTAATGCTACAAGTGAGCGTACACACACACACATACACATAAATGCACACTACAACAGTGACGCGAAATGAAGCATCAACATTGAATGAGATTAACTGAACTGAATGCAAAATCGTGCGGTCTCGACGGTTGTGGTGTAAGAAAAGGGCGGTGAAAATGGAGACCAACATTAAACGACCCGACCGAGGGTGTATAACAAACGGAAACGGAAACTGCACTGTCTTCACATGAGAAGTGCGCCGTCTTCACTGAAACGGACCGGAAACATCGAGAAGAGCCTTCGGCATGGCTGAGGAAAAGCGGATGCAGAAAGGAAACGCCGGTCGCCTACACATAATTCTAACATGTCCAAACAAATTGCGGCGTTTTTTGTATTTGTTTACGTTCGTTCCTTTTTGCGTCCACTTCCTACCATTACGTTCACTTGTTCCTACAGCGCTAGACAATGACTGGGGGATCTGCTTCCGGTGTTCTTGTGCCAAACGTTCACCGACCGCCGCCCAAATGGTGGCCATTCGAAACTACTGTCGTCGAGCTTAGTTTCCCTCAAGCGATGGCCATTTCACTCGAAGGGAGCGAAAGTTGGAAGCGACCGGTCGACGAAAACCGGGAAAAAAGAACACTCAACATTGTCATTTTGTAACATTATGCGATGTTGTTACACACTCACCTCGCTCTGGTAGAGTGGAAGCAGAGAATCGTCCTCAAATAAGACGACATCCTACACGATCTAATGCGGCCCGTGTGCCGGCACATAAAAAGCCTTGCCTCAGACGTTCGAACAGATAAGTAACCAGCGTGCGGCAGTGAGTCTCTGAGCAGCGAGAAAAACAAATGTATCACCGTTTTCCACCACCGAGTTTTGTCGTCATTTCCCAATTCCGTGTGACAACTACGTACTTCGTATGGTTTTATTATACCCGAGCAGATTGTTCCTTTTTCTTGCCACAGATTTTTGAACAGATCATCAACGAAAAGTGCGATGGTGCAATCTCTAAACTGATCGAAACAATATGTGGTGTGTTATTCTACCTTTTTGAGCAAGTTTTTCCTGCTTAATTGCTTTTGTTACTTTGTTAGGGGCCGCTTTGTCAAACGAATTTTGATAGAAGCTCAAGAAATTATTCATTGAAAATTCCATCAACATTGATGAGAATGTCGCAAACCATCCCGCAAAAATATCTACATCAAAGAGATCCTTTGACCTTTTATCTACAAAATAATATCCGCAATAACTGTTTGTGTATTTGTCTGTGCAACGTTATTCGAGCGCCGCGAAATCGATCTGCAAACACCGGCCTGCATAATAAGACTGCGAAAGAATATAAATATGCTCCGTTGATAGGCAAAGTTGCCGCATCGCGGACCCAGAGTCGAGACTAGGCGTCATCACTCAAGCCTGACCGAATATCTTCGGTTAATGTAACGTCGTTTTGACAGCCCTTCGCAAGTGGAGCGTGCGTGTGCCGGAGTCGTAAAAAGTCTGTGGGGAAAAGTGGGAAAATTATCGAAATTAGCTTAACTTTTCCTCTACAAACACCCGGTCCCGGATGGCCGATGGAGAAAGCGAGTGAGACCCCATTACCAGAGCAAACTAGGCCGGAAGAATACGACGATGGATATGATACGTCCATCAGCACCTAATAACCGGGGAGAGGGGGGGTTGAATGGTAGAACGGCGCGTGCTTGTGGGTGGCAAAATTTCATTTAAAATTATAAACACTCCCATACATTCCCTCGAACATGGTCATATTAATCCTACCCGTACCCTTATCCGTCGCGTCCCTCGCAACACCCGGTACAACTTGGTTGTGGGCTTGGCAGGGTGCTTTTCACGTCACCCGGTGTCATTTACCCACACCTTTGATTACGACCTGGATTAGATGGGGTTGTGGTCGGGCCCTGGAATAGGTTCATTGGAATAAGTGGGGAATGATCCTTGGTACTGAACATCCTTCGATATTACCGTTCCAGGAAGGTGTTTCGCTCCGTTGATGAACTGGGTGAAGGAGGAGGGCTAAGGAGGGACAAATTCTACAACATGAAAAAAGCAGCGTAAAGAAGAAAAGCAACTACTTCCAACAACTGTGCGGAGCGATAAGCGGAATTTTACGCAACGCAAAGCATCCCGGCAAGTCGAAGAGGGTCGATTGAGGATTATTTTTCCTCGCGTTAATACCCAATCACTTCCCAGCCGCTCACACACTATCAGATAAGAAAAATCCCACTCAGCCTAAATGCAATCATCTTTCCCGCGAACAAAAATAAAACGGTTCAATGTACGTCCGATTTAAGGTTCCCAACAAATTTGCAATAGGAACGATCGCAAAATGGTGGCTAAGGTTTCCCTTTTCTTTATTACCCCTTGGCATGGCTCCTGCCATGCCGATAGCATCGGGAAATCGATTCGATCGTTTATGTACAAGTTTTCGGGCTTTTGTCTTCCGCGCCAGAGGTTGTTTGTTCGGAAGGACATAATCAAATGCCACACCTTGTTGCAAGGCAGATTCGACGGAAGCCATTTTCTTACACTCCGAACGCGCAAACCGCCAGCAAGCGCTAACTGCTATAAAATCTGCATAAAAAGTCCACATTTCACTTCCCCTCAGACTCCGGCACCGGAGAATCGGCGAACGGCGAAGTCACGGCCAAGCGAAACTCCCGCACGGAGTCTTTGTCGGAAGCCTAACGGACGGTCGCGACGAAACTGCAAATATGTGCACGTGTTTGTTGGCGTGTCTACGTGGAACGATGGGTTCGGAAATGGCGACGGGTCGAAGACCAAGCGGGTTTGAGGTGTGAGTGCTTCTGGCGAGTTTCACAGGATACGAGATGTTTGATTTTTGAAAATGGAAAAGTTGGTCGGAGGCGCGACGAGGCGGCAGTTGTGCGGCACACACATAACAAGCGCACTGACAATAAAAGTACATCATAAAATCGGTAGTATTTAGCATACAACGCCACACTGTTTGTGCCTCCACACGCCGAAGCCACACACACACACACAAACAAACTCCGTCCGGAAAGGAAAGGAAAAGGTTCAATCCGTAGCAGGGGTTTTGCCAAAGGCAAAGGTGAAACGATGGAACTTCTACACTACCAACTTCTGACTGTAGCGAACGCAAGAGTTTCCTCACGATACTACCGCTAAATAGATCGTTTCGCTCTTCCGGTAGATTCCTCCGCTCGGTCACCCCAAACTCGCCCACCTGTCGTCCGGTTGTTATCATCTATTTTCTTCTAAACCTTCTTCCCCACATTCGTCACACCGTATACCCTTTCTCACCCCGATCCCAACGGTAACGATGGTTGCGAAGGCATCGGGCACCATTTTCGGTGTGTCCTCCATAGATCCGGTTTCTTCGCCTCGGGCGAGCGAGAATACTAATGCCCGCCTGAGGATGGGTACGGGGTAAGGACCACTTTTCAATATCCATAATACACCCAGCGCAACACGCCAAACACCGAGTGTATCGTAGAGCCCGTAGGCATTGGCCACCAACGTCCTCGGAATACCGCATCCCGGCCGCAGTTTGCACAAAAACTATTTATTTCAATTTTTATGCATTTCAATTTGAATATTTTACCACCATTATCAGGAGCGACGCCCAACCGTCGGGGGTTTCCGCGTGTATCCAGGCAACGATGGCAGGAAGCGCAAAAGGTCATCATTCGCTGAAAATGGGAACGGCCAACCCGGTAGTCCGCCTGCCGAGGATTAGGACGAAAAGAGAAAGTCCATGTTACGCTTTGCAGCAAACTGTTCAAGACGCTCCTGTGGATGCTTGTGTAGGATAATCCATTTGCTAGTACTTTGTTGTCCATCAGCCGCTCGGATGGGGGCGTAATTCAAGCAAGCGTTTCGGCTTCGTTTGTGGCCTAGAATTATATAAAATCTACCTAGAAATGCTATTACTTAAAATACCAAATCAGTGTAACGGAAAACAGATTTAAGTTTTCTCACAACATTGTGTCAAAGTAGAGTCATAGGGAAACGAGGCTTTGGTTTATAACAACACAATTTTAAAACACCAACTATCTTCAAATACCCTAACGACTCCCTCAGACCACGTTCGAAATGTTACCAGTCGTTTATCGACGAAAAACCATTTATTTCTCCCACGAGTCTATCAGCACAAAACAATTTGATGGACATATTTCTCCCGAGATTCCGAAAACTCATCACTACGATTACCAAAGCGAAACGAGCAACGTAAAAAAATACTGATAATTAATTAAGCGACAAGCGAAAGGACAGTGCAAATCCGCGTAATTTGTCCGAGGCGCTAACGCGTCTTCCGACTGGCCAGTACGACAAAGCAAATCGTTCGATTCGATCTACTTCCAGAGAATTCATTTAGCGATACACTGCAACAACCGGAAACGGGAGGCGCGAAGGATAACTGGAGCAGGGGCACAAACATCGAGAAAAAGCTTCATTAGAACGAAAGCTAATTTCGGTCACCCTATTCAGTTCGGTCGACCGGTCGAAGGCAAACCCCCGACAAACGGAAAACAAGGTCTAGGTGAGGGTGCAATCGGTGACAAAACACTGGTAGGGCATGTCCAGCAGCGAGCGGGAGCGGAGACAGAACACAAAAAAGGCACAACTTCTGTTCACTGGAAATGCTAATTTTGCTACGTATTTTCATTTAGGCACGAAAACATTAACTAGAGAAAACGCAATGCTTGAAAATAAATTCAAAATAAGAGGGGCTGGGTAGAAGAACAAAAAAGTAAAAATAATGCAAGCATCGGGGGCGGGAAAAAATAATAAAGCCATTTTTAAGGAACACCGTGCACATTCTCATCCTCTGGCGAATCACTGGCGCGCGCCGCTTCACAATATGCCGAGATTTAAGCAACGGCATGAAAACCTCCCACACCGCGAACCAACCACTGGCGGACGGGACGAGTCAAAATTAAATTTGCAATTAAAATTCCTCGCGACTTCTAAAAGGACAACCAACGATGGCGAACGGGAGACCGGAAAGCGAAGGAGTATAAAGCCCTAGCAGGTGACAACAGTCCTTAGCAACTTTTTCTCCGGATTTTTGTCGACTTCACTTGATCGGGGGTTTCTTTCTCTCTTCGCTTCGGTCACAAATGAAATACTAAATACTCGTGCTTTCTATGCTTCTAGCACACAAAAATGTTTCCCAACCATGTCAAAAGGTTATAACTTTGTCAGGTAGACAATACACCGTATGTTCGGTTTGGCTTTCGCCGATAACATACCATGCAACGATATTGGTCACGTAAAATATTTGGTCGTGGTTAGCAACATGATTTTCCTCGGAAAATGTTATGTTTAGAACCAATTCCGTTGTTGAAGAAAATTAAACTCTATATCTCTTGATTTGATTCATCGTTTTCAATTTGTAAAAATTCAGTAGCATTCAATTTACAGCAAACCTTCAAATGAGTAGCTGCATAGTTTCGACAACCAACGAGGGGTGTTAAATGAAAAACACAAAAATGGCCACGTGCGCCAGTAATTTGACGAAGAATTTATCGAACGAATAAAAATTGCACATTTTTAATTCCATCAACAGAAGTAACTCTATTGGCGTATAGTTCACGGCGTTATGCCTTTTTTTCTGTCAGACCCTAGTCCCTCAACGAATAACATTCATCTGCAGTTATAACAAACAAACATTTCTCGACAATTCTACAGCGTGGCTGCAGCGGAGAGTGTGCCACTTCTGAAAAAATATTCTCATAAAATACGAACACTAAAATCGTTTCATCATCACGCTCATCAAACGTGAACCTCTGGCTAAAACCATTAGCAAAAAGTATATTTATTTGCTTTTTCCCGACATAACTGGGGATGCAGACACGCACTTTGACCGGTCGGAATGGAAGAGGGGACACTGAGCGCAATGAAAAAATTCAATTAAAAAACGAACCAATAAATGGCCCAAGCTTCTCCCTGGGGCGACGATGACGTGTTCATATTGGATTTTGTTTAATAACGTGCCGGAGCAGCTTGAAAATAAACAAAACTCTCTGAAGCGAATCTAAAAATTGTCCACTCACACTGCGCCTCCTTCCGGAGGTTGATGCGCTAAAAGAAACAAACTATCACTGGTACCGTCAGTTTAGCATCGCTCGGTCTGACCGCCTTCCTGCACTCCGCAAGTGCCGCATATTTGGGGCCGTTTTGTGATTCCACCCACAATAAAGGGTACGGCGTCCCTGCGGGGAAAACTCCATTGAGCGCAGACTAAAACCAGTATTAAAATACCCTCCTGGTGATGATTTTACAAAAAACAACCGAACACACACAAAAACCAGTAAGGGAAAAAGGTCCCAAAATGTATTTCGTTTTATGCTTTTATTATTCCAAGCCACCACGCGCATCCCCCCTGAAGCGATGCTGCTTTTGATCTCCATCAATCAGATCCAATCATCACTACATTTATTGATGTCGCCAGAAGTGCGTCACAAAAGGTATCACCGTGGGAGCGCTGCACCCACACATAAAAATCAAAACCAGAGGGAGCCTCACAAACTCAATATGCCAAATAGCTCAACACAATGCGTAAGAGGGAAATATTTCGAAGATTTTCAAACAGTTTGCCAAAGAGGCAGAGATTGTTTATGCCAGTAACGCTCAAACACTCTCGGCGATGCATCCTGACAACAGTCGTATAAACTCTCCACTTTACCCCAACTACTTTCAGATAAAACTTTTCCACTCGTTTATGCCTACATGAATGTTTGTCGCTCGTGTCCTGCTCGGCAAGCTGGCTGCCGGCTGCCTTCACCACAGCTTAGCAGAACTTCACCATATTCCTTACGAAAGTATATTAAAAGTTTACCATATCCTGTGCCGTGAAGAAGATTCGTAGTGAACGGATTTTCGTTTTTCCATCTGGAACTTCTCGTCCGACTAGGGTTTGGAAACGGAGCGGGTCAAACCCTGGGAATACCAACTGTTTAAAGTTTCGCTTGATGTGCATTCTTTTCTCGACGTTTTCCTTTTTTTTACACTTTACTCTGCCACCAGCACACCTTCATAGTTGAGAGGCAAAAGGAGTTACAAAGTGAGCTAAAGGATTTTTGTTGTTTCTTTTGCTGCTCGGCAACGGTGCAACGGCAAGTGAAACAACGTGGGGGAAACCAAGTATAAGCAAGTTTTACACCAGAATCTACTACCGGCGCTACAGCGCTTTCACCTGGGAAACTTAAGAAACCTCGTTCTATGTTTACTCAATGGAAAAGCATCCACAACGCAGTGGCACAATAGCCACTTTTGGTTTGAGCATCTACAAAGCTGGCCTACCGAAAGGCTAAAAGCCTCCGCACGGCGGGAGGCTCTTTATTTGCACGAACGGATTGAAAACTATCGGGAATGCCACCCCCAGGATCCCGTTGTGGGTGGTTGAGAGGGGGGTGAGAATCTTGGATAAAAGTTTTGGGTTGTTTGTTAATTTGTTGCTGAGTAGTTGTTATACAGTTTTCGCCGGCAAACTCTCGTCCGACACCGGGCGAGGAGCTCGAGGCTGACCGGCAACCTAAATCCACTCCTTGGACCACGGGACTCGGGCAAACAGATTCATTTTCTGCCTCTATAATTAGTCCTCGACCTCGACGCCACACTCGAGTCACGGCCTACCGAAGAAGATGTTGCCACAACCTCGAACTACTGACCACAAAGCGCTTCACCACCGATTCGCACAACACTCCCGGGTCGGAGGCAAGATTGTTTTGTTGCGTAGACAAACTCGAAACGGTGGCCGGTGGCGAACGTCCAGAAAACAAGGGGCTTGTTTGGCCATTGTCCATAGGCAAAGGCAGCACTAATTGATCGCAATGCATAAGTAGCTTCTGGTGCACGGCTGCAACGAACATTCCGAAAGTCTTTATTCAAATGCTCCATGTTCAACCTAGAGAGCCACTGATAATGGAACAACTTGCCGAGTCCCTACAATGAGAAGAGTCATAAATTATGGTTACTCAGATTAATTATTGCTCCACACAACATGCGGAACGGTACGATTGCGTAATTGGAGCTAAAATTTTCCCTTCCCTCCTCCTCCTGCGCCAATTGGAAACTGGAAACCAATTATGAATCTCGGTGCATAGTTTAAAATTATTAGTATGTTTCACGTTACCAACCAAGCCGTGGGAAGAGTGAAATGCATCTCAAATATTAATTCAATAAATTTCGATTTCGAATTTTAAATATAACCAACAAACGAAACTTAAGTTTATTTTTTGACTGATTCTTTTCGTAAAATTTCGTCAAATTGTATTTAGACAAACTGTTGCATGCAGTTTTCAGATATTGCAGGAAATTATCAATTAAACCTTGCATGCTTGCTTTCGTTGCTACATACATCCGATATTTCCTCCCGAAACGGCAGACACGCGTTGGAAACGACAAAATTAGCATTCGTCATCACAAACTCGCATACTGCATGGGAATAGATTGCAAGCGACAAGGTTCTTCGCATCCCAGCAACGTTAACGATGAAAACAAAAACGAACCAGGAAGGAATGATCCCAAATCGGATTACACCCAAACAACCGCAGCAGCAGCCAGCATAGTGAGACGTCTGGGCTTCCCACAGACCCGGATGTTGATACACTGAGACAAACCCGTGCTTCGACCGCTGCTCAGCGCGAAAATAACAATGACAAATAAGATAAAGAAAATATATAAATAAATCCAAGAAAATCCCCAGATCCATCCGAAACTAGCGGTGGAAAAAGGCGACGGACGGAGCAAGCGCTGGCTTCTGTGGAGCAAACCGCAAAGCCCAGAATTATAACAAACGAGAAAATCCAAAAACACACGAGAACGACACAAGCCCGGCTAGCTGAAGCACAGTGTGACAGTGGAAAATACTAAAAAAAGTACACACACACACGTACAAACACATCCTCGTACGAAGTGCACAGCGAAGCCAAAATGCCTTTAATGCATTATGAAAAATATTTCAGATTGGCAGACAGCTGGGAGCTGCTTGGGCATAAGTTCGAGGCAACATTGCTACATTCCGCAAAAGGCGCTGTTTGTTCCGATTTAAGGACCACCAGCTGACTCGCTCGTTTGGCACTGGCAGCTGATTGTCAACCGGGCTCGAACGCAGTGGTTGTACCGGCAAAACTCCTGACGGAAGCGTTCGGTGGTTACACCACGAAAACCCGCAACCCAACGGTTTCAGGCGCTAGAGGCGCAAACGGAAAGCATTCAGTATCCGGCTTGCTCATTTCTATCATGTGACATTTTTCACTTCTCCCTCCCCCTGTCTACCTTCATGGCAACCGGGAAACTATGCTACCGGATGATATTAGTATGTGTAAATAAACCTACTGTTTTCCGTGGGTCGCCATTGTTGGAACAGCACAAAAAATAAGCAAAAACAACCCTGGATCATAAACTATGTATTCTATTTCTAATTAAACCATGACCTCGGTACCACAAACGTAAGACTTGCGCAATACAAGGCCAAGTTCACGCTGTTACATATTTTACATAGTGACATTTGTTTGAAATATGACTCAATCTGAGAAAGGTTCCATTCCAGTTCCTTTGGTTCCGGAAGAACAAATTGTAGCTTCATCGTATGACCATCCACAGTCGGTAGGTTCGTCACAGAAAAGGAAATGAAAACTAATGAAACAGTAACGCATTCGCATCACATTCGCACATCAGATTCAATCAGCACGACACCATAAATGATTTCCATCAAGAGAACGTGGCGCTCCCTTTTTTCCCTGCCACCGTCTTTGAGGGTGGGTTTCCATCTTGAGTCTCGTGAAAGATAATTGTTGAGCGATAACGACCTTGAAAAGGCATTTTCTTCGAGTCAAGCAACGTTTTTGTGGGGGGATATTTTTTATTATAATTCGTCCTGTTTAAGGATGGCCATAAACATGGCTTTCCCTCAAAATCTGTCTTAAAAATCCAAACAGTCAAATCTCTGCAGTAAAAAATGAAAGGAAAATCCTTATTCGTACTCAGAATGCTCCAAGCCTACACTCGTTGCACAAAGCTTCGGGTTGCATACGTGGCTCTACCATGAGCATTCCTCAGGTTGCAGACCCCCCCACGGAGGGGGTTCATGTTTCTCTATAAAAGGCATTCCTCAAACCACATTCGCGTCGGTTCTGCGACACGCTTTCTTAAAAACGCTTAAACGTCAACTGCCTTCAAACGTCATCGAGATCTGGTGCGGATAAGGCCGAAATCCACTCGCAATCCGAAACAATCACATCTGCTTTATGGCTTAATCTGTGCTGCCTTTTTCCTCGTAGGCCCCCTTTTTGGAGGGCAAGGCTTACGGTGGGATTGCCGGAAGGAAATAAAAGTCAGACAAGACGGCAAGAAAAAAACATCTTCGAGCCAGCAATAAAAAACCGAACCTAACGTACCCAGAGTATCGGGCTTTTAACATAATCATGTGCCTATTTTCCTTGCACGGGAAAAGTCATAAACAATTTCTCAGTAATTCCCGCAATCACCTCTACCGACCGTGGCACGTACAGCGTAGCCTACAGCTTCCGGTACAACCAATACGATACCCCGAAGCCGAAGGTAAAGGCTCGATTTCATGCTTCTCCGAAGTGGCCGTCGCTTTGTTGCTCCTCACCAGAAGTCGCGAGTGTATCACCCAAGACATGGAAGTACAAACATTTCTGGAACCAATTTAAGAAGCACGGCGACTTTGAGAAACAATCGTAGCCATAATCCATGAACTGTACATTCACTGGCTCGCTACGTAAAGCTCTCACACGCTTTTATGGATCCATTCGGTTTTATTTCAGTGGAAATCTAATTTTCACATGCAACTCAACCGCCTATGTGTGCTTTCTCGAACAAACTCTACATTATGTTGCCTTCTGGCTTCTTTCATCCTTCCCTCTTGCTTATCCATAAGTTGAAGAAGTCAAAGGTGAAGAGAGGTTGGAAGCCCAACGCTGGATGAAAGGGAAAACAATAAAGCTGGTCGAGCTTTTATTTCTATTAAATCGAACTTCTTACCGAGCGCTAAATCCGCTCTCAAGATGACACCAGACTCCGGTTACGTAAGTGCCTCGCTGCCCGGATTCCGGGATGCGTTGCTACAATCCAAGTCACTCACCGACGAACTCGACCCTGGTGTCCGTTTTTGCGGAAACGAACCGTATATCCCTGCCTGGAAGTGTTGAAAGGTACGATGCGTACCGTGGTCAGGCTAGGCCCAGGCCCAAACGCCTGACCATAAGGTCTGGCCTGTTTCTTCCGAGGGGTTGGACGCAAAACCAAACCAACACCCCGTTTTGGGGTTGGTCGTAAAAAATGAAATATAGCTCGCTTTATGACAGTCTAAATAAGTTTACGAGTGTGAGTGTTTTCCTTCTCCGGATCGAGCAGGAAGGTCCTCGCACCAGAACGAAATACTAGGAACCGGAAGGCATTTAGTAGGAGAAAAGGCGAGGAGTAGTGGCAGCAAGAGCGCACATGGCTGGAAGGGGGCGAATTATGGAAAGACTAGCTCCCCCCTAGCCTTTCACTTAGTCCCTTGGCCACTGCGTCTTTTGTCGTTGTATTAAAAGACTATTTTCTCACTTAAGACGAGAATCGTGCCTTGACTACGACATTTACCTAAACGCTCAAACATTACGAAACTCCACCGACACTGCCTCCCATCCTTGCCCAGCGTTGTACTATGTTTCTTGAGAAGTTGGCGTTATTTGGTGACCAGGCTCAAGCAAACAAACCCATCGTCCCTGCATCCACCCTTTGCTTCACTTCCCGATGAGATGGGAAAAGTCATTAAGGAGATAAATTTAATGACAATTACACACATGGATTTCATGCGTCTGATGCAGCGCCGTCCTAGCTTCGAAAGAGAAACAACAATTTCTAGTCTATTCTCAACGGCTTGCAGAAACATACGCAAATATAGCAACTGTCTTTTCCCAGCGATCCACAACCAAAGATCAACATTCCGTGCCATTCTAGAGAAGAATCAACGCCTCTTTTCGAACAGTTTCTTTGCTTACCTTATCGTTCGCCTTCACCTTTGACGTGTTTGATTAGAGTGGTCAACAAATCCCCAAAACGTTCGAGACGTCAATCAAGAGTCTCGCTACAGCTTGATTGACCGAACCAATTGGCTGATGCACTTAAGGTTTTGATTTGGATGCCTCCGAAACGCCGCCTAACAAAATTGAATTCGTTCGGGCGTGAACGCAAAAACATCACCTCTTTTGGACTTTCAGAACGAGACGCATCAAATGCGAATTTTTGTTGGGGTTTACATTCCATAGGAACCTTTTTTTCAATTTAATCTTATTGTGCATGCGTAAAACTAATCAACAAATTGCCTCCTACAATTGTATACAGTTGAAACATCCATACATTTTGCAACTAAAATTAAAAATTCGAAAGGCAAAACGATATGAAAGATTATCCCTTTGATAGACTTTACTTACAACAAGTAACTTCGCTTCAACAACGAAACAGGAATAGAGTCGCTTTAGAGAAAGAGACAGCGATTGCAAAATTAATAACACTTACTCCACAATGCATATTCTACAAAAAAGGAAGTAAAAGACCTGCAGTCAAGCACTCATTGCCAGCTTTCTGGAAAATTAAATTTCCTTCTTCAGGACCTTCGCTAGCCAATTCTTAGTATCTTGGTATTATACGGAAACGAGTGCCCCATTCAGGAGTATGTAAGGGCACTTCGACGATTCGGTCTGATTGCACAATCTCCCTCAAAGTAGAGGCACGAGTGGAAGGGTCTGCTACCAACGTTAAAACACGCTAAAACATACCGGGCACATCCGGATCATGCTAAGGCCGCCCTGAACACCGACGAATGTCAGCATCGCCAACCGGAGCACTGGAGTCATTTTCCACCGCATCGCCAAGGCGCAACCGAAAAACCATCCGCCAAGCAATTCAATTTCCACACATTTGCAAAAATGACGATAACAATAGAGGAACTAAGGTGCCGCCT
>KE525262.1:931119-943564 GCA_000441895.2 Anopheles sinensis | reverse complement strand
AACCTCGGAATCACTAGAGGTCGATATGGTTCGACCAACGGTGGCCAAGATACTGCTCCATTGAATTGCAGAGGAACAGGAAGACATCGGTTTTTCGGTGGAGATCACGCAAGAAAGAATGGAAACCCATCTCGTAGAATGGCAAACGGAACAACCGAAGCTGTACAAAGATTCGCCATTCCCTTCGGCACGATGGCTGCATAATTTTTAAACAATTTTTATGACCTTGTTTTGCTGCTCGAAGAAACGACTCGACCGCTCGACGATGGGAAATTGCACTGGAAGAAAACTTTCAAATCTGACCCTCGATTAGGGACACGTGCTTTCGAGGACATCGTTACCGGCGGCAGCAGAGATTAAAACTTTTCCGATCATCAAAGAGATTCGATTCTCAGCCCGCCCGGAAAATGTATCCGCCCCGAAGTGCTAACTTATGCCTCTACGAACGGGTTGCTAACGTTGGACATCATCATTCTCAAAGACATTTATTTTCCGCAGCCATTCGGCGCGGAATAGCGACATTTGGTTTTATTATGCTGAATTAATGTAATTGGAAGTTAATTTTCAGCCTCAAAACTTCGCGGCCTTTTGCAATTATTGGACCCCACCCGTTGCGTGAAGTGTTGCTGAGAGGTTCATCAAGGTAAAATTGGCCGCACGATAAGAGATAAGCAGCAAAGCCTCATGGCACTGATTTCCTACAGTGGAAACTACCCGCTCATTATCGCAAAGCGAAAGCTCCTCCTACCGCCCAACCGGATAATTCTTTTTCGTCACGCTAAGCCACGGTGGCCTCCAGTCGTAGCAGCTGGCATTTTCTGGTGCAAATACCATCCACCCTTATTGTCGGACTTTTCGGAACACCTCCTGCTTCACGCCCACCACAACGTCGCCTCCGGCCACGGCAGCAAATACTTTCCCACCCATGGGGATCAGATAACGCAGCAACCCGTTTCAATATGGCGGCGCTGTAGAATGAATATAAACGAAAATGCAACCCCAAGTTCCTTGCAACCCCTTCTGCGACGACAGGCCAGCTCAAAGTTATGCTTTATGCCGAGGTCATGATTTGCATAATACAAGCTTTTCGGGCTATTTCTGTCCCTCCCGCCGCTGCCCCAAACCCTCCCTCCCTCGCCATTCGGGGTGGAAGTGACGCCGCTGCGAGGTATTTTGCCGACCAGTTTTCCGAATTCCGCGTACCACTTCCGGTCAACAGGATGCCAAACGGTTGTTGCATCCGTCGGGCGCTGGCTTTCGCATGCAAACGGCTCTGCTGGAAGCATCAAAGACACGACTACGGCTCGGCCGAAGAAGAAGACCCGATCATGCACGGACCTGTCCGCCTTGTAGTTGCCGGCACCAAAACACCATTAGAAAGCGGTGGAAAAATCTTAAAATTCAATATTTTCCGTTCAAACGCTACCTAACGTCGTTTTACCGCCGTTGTATAAAATGAGCTGTTTCTCTTCTTCTACAACAACCATCGAGGGTCGTAGTTTCAGCATCATGAAGCCTTCAAGTGGAAGAAATGAAAGAAAGCAAACTTAAAAAACAATATAAACTGCCAGACCACAAAGAAAGATGAATAGTTACGCTATCGCAATGGCGCTACAAGCAACGTCTCGGCGTAAAACAACGGATTTGGCCTCCCCCTTTCCTTGCCACCAGCAAGATGGGCAACATTTTCCTTTGATTCTTGTTTTCCACTATTATGCTGAAATGGGTCCGCTGCACGAAGCCGCCATTCGTTGTCCTATGGACATCGCTTCAGCCGTAGAACAAAGGAGGAAACGGAAATTATTGCTTTCGCCGTTAGTGTACGGAAGTTTGGGATCAATTTCACGCTGCATACAACCGGGGGAATGACCCGTACTGTCCGGAAGTAAACGATGCAAATTGCCACCAAATCTTTGCTAGGTCCTTTTGGTACTTTTTTACAACTACTCTAGATAAATTTCCACTAAATGCTTTGCACAAACAATACCAAGTGTTTAAATTCAAATTTAAAAGTCACACTATCGCCAAATATTTTTGTTTCTACAGGTCTCGTTGATTGGATGCAAAAGCGTTTGAACCAAAATATATTGAACAATGCTGTGTCGCACGCGATTCCCAGCCAAACTTTCCCAATTACGCTTCTGCTGGAGGTAGGTGAAATCAACGATCAGCTGTAAATGCCGTATCATAAATTACGTAACATCGTTCCAGCGATGAACAAAAGCGAACGCTTTCCCGGGGGAATCTGGCGACCGATGGCTTGTGATCCACCGACACGATGCGACCGGAAACCGGCCAACCGGATCCCCTCCCCACCCGAAAACCTAAAGGACGAACCGGTAAGGCGCAGAGGGCAATAGAGAAGTTAATTTGCGATACGGAAATAAGTGGAGTAAACGATGATGGAAGGATAAGATTAAAAGGACGCTTTCAGGCGCACTGAGACTGAGGCGCACACAGGTGAGAAGCGAGCGGCGCAAAGGCACCGGAAATCTTGCAGCAACAACCGCACACACATACACACACACACACAAGCAAGGCGGGAGTCGTCGAAGCACATCCGTTCTGTCGGCCGGAGAAAATGGAAGACAATTTACCAAAGTACGACATGCGAAGCAAAAATACACCCACTCGTCGGAGTCGGACCGTCCGAGCGGATGTGGCCACCGGAAGCATAAGCTTACGAGCATACGTAAGTGCTCGTATCATAAATTAACTTTCTCAGCAAACCGTAAAGATGTGATTAATATCATTGAATCTGTTTGTCCTGTGGTCAACCCGCTGTGGACTGATGCGGTTGTTTGCAGGCGCTTTCAGGCATGCAGAGCCAGCCGATCTCGTGATGACGTTGTCCATGCTGGTGTGGTCCACCCGATGGTCTTTTTTTCTACGACACACACCCACGCTGTCACACACCTACAGCCATAGAGCGAAAGAAAGGGTGGTCTCAGGACAATGCAACTTCATTATGGAGTGCGATCGGCTTCACGTGGCGCGTAATTTCCTTCTGAATGGGATTCGTTTTGAAAGACATTTTCAGGCGACATTACGGCAATGTAACTCGGCCGCCCCCCGAAAAACCAATCCAAAAGCAATTCCACCTCGCCTCCTTCAGCCACCCCAAAAGGCCACGGCGTTACTTCGGTGCTGGGGGGGGGAAATCATCCTGCAAAAACCATGGAAACGGACGTACATGTTGGGCAACACACGTAACGGAATCGAAACGAAATAACAACACACGCCACTATCAGCCGAGGGATCCGAGAAACCACCGGCACACCAATTCCCGGTACTGTTGATTCAATATCAAACCTCCCGGACCAGCGCCGGGGAGCACCTTCGGATGGCTTCGGAAAACCCGTACAGCGATACCGCAAGCATTCCAACGAACGTTTGTATGCACGGGCATCAGGAAACCAAAATAATGGAGACCGTTTGATTGAGTTTTGCAAAACCAATTTTCTCACCCTTCCGGTTCGGTTTGATGCGGTTTTCCAGCAAGGTCCTCGGTACCGGACCTGCTGGCGGTGTCCTACAGATCGGGTCCGTATCGTCCGTACAAGCAAGCAAGCCTCCAAACAGTTTCGATAAACACTGCCCGGAAACGGGAATCATAGATCCCTCATGCACGACGACGATACGGTGTCACGGAGCCGATGCGATGAAATCCATCCTCGTATCCGAATCCACAACAAGCCCTCTGATCTACTCCTAATCTGAACCATAATCTGGTCGACCTTCCCTGGTCAACCGGTTCGATGGCATCGATTAAAACACAGGACACCGCACGGTATACTGTCCACACGGAGCTCACGGAGATGCGGCAGAGATTAAGGACCTTATCGACCTCGCAAACGAGCAACGATGGCGGCCAGACCATATAAGGATCAGTATAGTTTCTTCTCAGAAGTAGCCTCTAATTGGGGTGCAAATATTTAGCCAAAAGATGCCAAATGTGATCCTACCAAACACTGGCACGTTTTAAACAATCGAGTAGAAACCCGACAATCGCCACCAGGAACGGACCTGAGGATGGCCTTCATACTCCGGGATAAGGTTTCACTCGACCGGTATGTTTAATCGTCAGATGTCGCTTCATTAACCCGCTGTTGTTTACCGCTTCCACCTGCAACTGAGCAACTGAACCGACGACGTCGAATCGAAGCGGGCCATCGAATCCTACCAAATCGGTCCATTCGCAGCTCATATTTCATTGCGCCAATTTCGACATGCTCTGCGGGCTTACGATAGCATCATCTGCCTAATACTTCACCTTCTTGAATCAACAGTCAAGTGAGAGGCCAATCGATGATAGCATATGCGTTGCATATGCATCTATCGTCTCGCCGTCGAACCAGCTCTTGGCATTCAGCCTTCATTGCGGCATCTTCATGTGGGTGAGAGTGAAAGTGGAGCCCGCTCGGTTCGGTCGGCGTAAACAATTCGCGCATGAAACAACACGAACAGCATAAAACTAATAAGTGGCCAAAAACCGTAAGGTGTAATTGCACAACCGTGTTGTTGTGTTTTCACCATCAATTATTTCAAGTTATTAAAAAGTGCAAGATGAACAAAAAAAAGGGAAATGGGCGCTCAGAGCTACGTATCGTGTTTGTTCAGCCATTATTACAAATGATAAGGATCCTCTAAACCAGGTATGTCAAACTGACGGCCCGCGGGCCGCATGCGGCCCTTTTAGACTTTGGATGCGGCCCGTGACAATTTATTGAGATTGATTTTTTGATTAAGTTTTGTATTATTTTAAGAATTGATTATCGAATAATTGCATATATTTTAAAATCATCTGATTACGTTAAGTTTGCAAACTGTAGAAGTAAATGTAAGATATCGAAAGTGTAATTTTGTACATCATTAAAACAATTTTTGCTGAACCATGTTGATTTTCTATTCAAGTTGAACTTTGCGACCCGCGAATCATCGGAAATGTATAAATGCGGCCCGCAAATGAAATGAGTTTGACACATCTGCTCTAAACTATATCGAGTGGTATTCTTCAATTGTAATTTCTTACTCTGTTGCAAAACATATTGAAGAGAATTTCTCAAGGAATAAAAAGAATTTCATTCTCGTAGTGAACATAGTATGAACGTATTTCATATATAATAACGTATGAATACATATGAAGCTTAGATATGAAATAAAATAAAAATAAAATAATGTCAGGTTTGCGTCCCTTAATTTCATCTTCTTTATCCCTTCAATTTTTATCTTCAGAATATTTATTGTCGATCACGGCAAATGATATCTTTGCATGGTAACGAAATACATTATTTCACTTTCGCGTGGTTTTTGTCACCACGTTTGCTGTTCCTTAAACCTTCAAGGTAATCTGGAATGGAACATAATTTCCTTGTCACAAACAACAATTGCACCAGAAAGTGAGCGGTACTTTTTGGGACAACGGCGTTTTACCCCGTTCTTTAAACAGTGCCCGTTTAAAGCAAAAGTTGTCCACCGAACAGAAAACAAGCGATCCAGAACAGGCCCAACCTCGGACGGCGAATGTCTTTCTGAAGGCTTTCTTTCTTTTACTCCCTTTTACTTTCACGGGGTGTGGTTGATCGGCCGATTCTTTTGCTAGCCGCCGCGATTCCAGCCGAGAAGGTCACGCACGCTTAGCGCTTCGAAAAAGAAAAACGAAAGCCAATTCATTTGCAGCCCTCAAAACAGAACCATGCCGTAATCATCTGACGCAATCAAACGGTACGAAATCCACGGATCGCGTCCGTCCGTCTGGCGATTGTTGGAGCAACGTTTCCATTCCGGCAGGCCGAAGTCCGGAAGGGGTGCCAGCTGCCACTTTACATATATTCCACCTCTAACGGGCTTCAACTTTTCCAGCCCCAAGCCTCCATGCGCTGATGTGCAATCAATGAAAAACTACTCCTGCCCCGCTGAAGCAACCCCCAAGGGGGTGGGTGGATCCACAGTAGCCAGCATTCGCACTCGGGAGAAATGAAACAAAGACGAAGAGAAAAAAGATGGCAAGATCAAACACGCAAATGAAACAAAAGCAGCATAAAACACAAATCAACCACAACACAGCACGCGTCGCAATACCGCGCGAGTGTACACGATGGTCAATCATTGGTTGTGGGGGCTCGTTTCGCACACACGCCATGCTGGAACGGACAGACAGGCAGACTGGCACGGCGAAGTAAAGTAAGCCGCCACGGGGCATCGAAACGAAACTGTTTGAACTTTGCAACAACTTTAAACAGGGCTTTCCATCGGCGCGGTTTATTATCGTAACTTTTTCGACGGTACAGAATACATTATTCTTCGGTGGAAATCCCTCAGATGCAAGCATACAATATTGTTTTTCGGACCTTTTATGTGTACCAATATCGATGGTGGATGGTATTAATTATTCGAACTTGGTGACTACGTGATCGTTTTAATCATTTTACAATTGTTCAAACCACAAATGTTGCTAATAACCTTCGACTGGATAATGCTAAACGCCACGTGGTTAAATCGTACTACCTCGTATGTAAAAAAAACGGTTCAACGGATCGACAAAACCAACCTAGAGACGCTATGCAGCATAACCGTCGATCCATGTGCGCGTGTGAGGAAGCTTGGAACAAGTTTACGAGAGGCAGTTTTCTGCTTCGATGCATGAAAATCGCATAGATTCACATTTCTCTACGAGCGACAGCAACATGTGCACAAACCGGCCAACAGTAGAAACCCCTCTCCGCTTTAGCGTATGCTACCCCCACAAACACTCCTTCTCACACACATGGCACACATGGGTTCGTATGGTGCCTTTTAAAAATTTCAAACCTACCGAAGGCAAACATACATACGTTCCTTTCATAACAATCACTCACAACAGGTGGGGTGGACGTACCACTAGGAGTTGCTGGAGGTAGCCATCGATTATGGTACAACGACATCTCGTGGCTCCAATGGTATGCGTGCGATGGGAAAATCGGCGGGTAGGGAGCCTGTCGGTTACATCGTCGGAGTCGTGGGGTTGATTCGGTCGAATTTTGGCCCCAATTTAATCAGTTTCAAATTAGTGCTCCACTCGAACGGTTCGCGTCGGCGTCGTCGGTGCGACATAAAACGTGCCAAGCAAAAGCCACACGAAACGTGCTGACGAAATCCCTGCTCCTTCGGCCTCTCGACCTGATTTTACACCGACGGGTAAGTTTTTCTGCCGCGGGAAAAACTCCTCACCGAAGGCATGTTATTGAAGCAGATGTTGTGGTGTGGAAAAAAGGACCACACACTCGTGTGCCGAAAGCAGCGGCCCCGAACTCCAAGGTGTTCAGATCTCGTCTGAACGACGGTGATCTATGTGCAAGTGATAAATATTTCGTGCCGTCGTGAGCGATGCTACCTTTTTTTTGCGAAGTTTTGTCTTCAACGCTCCTCCACGTACCGAATCGAATCTAGCGAGGCCAATCAGATCAGGACGCCGGGAAAAATTGATTTCTTGTTACCGACTGTCGTGGTGAATCTTCAACGTAGGAATCGAAAGGCAAAGGGCGACATTTGAGGTGGCTAGATATGACCTACGTGATTGGTCGTAGCGGTCGTCGCCTCTAGCCTCCAACCTACATTCTAGAACATCGCGACAACATCACATCACCCTACACAGCACTCTCACAGACATAAACACACACACTCCCTCGGCCAGTTCGTCAGCAACAAAAGTTGATATGGTTTCATGTCACAGTGGTTTCTGCGCTGCATTGATTCATATCGGTTCATTGGTAGCCGAGCGGGGTGGATAACCCACCTGCGCAAAGGTGGCAAAGGTGGAAAGCTCAATTTCTCATCCATAAATCAGCCACCGACGCTTTCCACCGCACACACACACACACCCTCGCCGAAACGGAAATGAAAAACGTTTCGCTTTATAATACCTCATCCATCTTGCCGACGAGATTCTTTCTGGTTCTGGAATCGTACGTCAGACGAGACCTGGGTCACCGAACTAAGGGGTAATTTGGAACAGTACATACCGTCCGTAATGTTCCTATCCGAACCTTCGGTGTGCCTTGCCGTTGACGTGGAAACAAATCGAATGCCCAACGGTGCATATGATTAATTTTACCTTCGATTTCATCGAACAACGACTCCAACCCTGGCTGCCAGGTATCGAAAATTACGAATATTTTGCCAACTGAAATCGAAAGGTTAACCAACCGTCACACTGTTGTTGCCGTCAAAGGGTTCCACGACGGAATTACCATACCGACAGACTCGTCAAACTGCTGAAGTCAACTGAAGGGTGTTTTATTTTTGAAAATATTGACAAATTCGTCACTACTCGCAGATGCACTTGCGAAAACTATAAAAGGAGTGACAAATTTATACACACACACACAGCTGTGACGCCAATTTTGATCGGGGTCTGGAATTTCTGGTTCGTTTGAGCCATTCGTTGTAGAGTTGTCAAATGCAAGTGCGTGACATCGACCGAATGTACTCCATTTGCAAGTGCTTAGCCCCGGCGAGTCGTAGTCAACGCCGTCCTGCGCCGGTTCGGTGATGTGATCATAAAAGTAAATCTTTGGCCACGATAATTTACGATACCACACTGACAGCGACTGCCACAAAGCTCGTTACTTCTAGGGTAAGCAAGTAGATGTGCTCGGTTTCCGTACACATTACCGACCAACGTTGGCGAACGACACCACGAAAGGCCGGTAGTGCAATGGTGAAACAAGATTCACTTTACTTCTCCATCATAAATTCAAATTTTATTTCCAACGCCAGCCTCGACGCCAGCTGGAGCCTCTCGGAGAGTCTCCAGGGGGGACTTCGAATGCAACCGATTGCGAAAAGATGTCGGAGATGGACTTTGCTCCTCCAAAAGGTTCCTCCGAAAGTTCCGGCACCGGGTTCATCGTCGCGATGCTACGACCGTTCGCACCATTCCACTCTGCTCGATCGTAAATAATTTGACATTTTGCGTTAGAGGCAATAAAACTAAGCGCCACTGCAACGGGTGCCATGTCAGCCATCGTCTTGTGGTCTCGTAATGCTCGCTCCACTCCCCAACGGGCGTCACGTGCAATGGCGTGAGGGCACGCAAACGGCACGAAAGGCTCTAACTCTCCGACAGGCTGCTGGTAAAACCAGCAGCGACTGTCCCCTGACTGCATCGCCTATGATTGATCTGATTTTCGTGTTACCTTCACAGTCTGAAACCCGGTCACCAACAACTGGTCGCAACCAGGGCCGTTCGAGGAGCCGGGGGCGGTCGGTTCGGCCCGCGAGGAAGTGGCATAATTGCGTAATATCGGAAACCGACGGACTCCGGTCGACGGCAGCGAGCGCACAGAAACCGGTTCCACACGGCATGCCCACACTTCTGCTCGAACGGCCGTTGCTCGTGTTGAATGAACTTTCGAATACCGGCCGACCCCAATGCCAGGGCTGCTTTTTTGCATCGCGGTTAGCTTGGCCTTTTCGAACCCCTCACCCTTTTGCGCCTGAATTTAGTCTATTAAGTGTCACACGACGGCCTTCGTCCTTGATGGTGGTGCATTATCTCATCCATTTCATCCGTTCTTTCTCCTTTCGCGTGTCCTGCAGCCATCGCACGCATACGCCCCAGGACGGCAAGATGCTGAAGTTTGCTGCACTCGCCACCGCCGGGCTGCTGTTCTGCGCGGTCCAGTGCGTCAAAGTGGACTACTACGGCTCGCTGTACAACCCGAAGGATGAGCTGCACGCACCGTACCGCAGCGCGAAGGAGGACAAGCAGGACTTTAGCAAAATTCCCGGCGAGCCCGGCGTGGACTACCCGATCTACCACGAGGTGCCGCACACCAGTTTCCACTGCGGCAACGTCCCGGCCATCCCCGGCATGTACGCCAACGTCGAAACCGGCTGCCAGGCCTACCACACGTGCCACGATGGGCGCGAGGGTCACCAGGGCGCCTCCTTCCTCTGCACCAACGGCACGCTGTTCAACCAGAAGGAATTCGCCTGCGACTGGTGGTACAATGTCAAGTGCGAGGAGGCTCCCAGCTACTACCACCTGAATTCCGACCCCGAGCACAACCCATTCACGCCGAAGCGCAAGCCCGAGGATGAGCACCAGAAATTCCTCATCCACGTTTAGGATGCACTCTGCTGCGTACGCGAGGCTTCCAACGTCTCGTCGAGATTTACTTGTTCTTCACTCATCCACTTGTTGTTACTTTTGTAAATAATTTCTCGGAATAATACACTTTGCTATAAAACTTTTCATCAAACAAGCGTGTGCATTTCCTTACGCCATTCTTAGTTACATAGTAGTTACGTATCTAACCCCCGCTTTACAACATTCGTTGTGTTCAACAAGAGTTTTCTTAAAGTATTTAAAGTATAACATCACGCAGTGGCTCGACTACTGCACACAAAAACCACGCGTAAAAACCAAGGGAATTGCGCGAATGCAGAAAACCAACATTAAAAAAAACCCCATTGGCAGTTTGACATCAAAGGAATTCATTCTACTGCACTTATGATTTCAGATTTTTATACATTCTAGTGCTCTGATGTTTCGGTTCTTTACAGCATGTTAGAGTTCAGGCAGCAATAAGAAGAATAAAGCCAAACCGCACAAAACAGAAAAGTTAAATTTCCGCGGGAAACCCACCAAACTTCAGAACACCAGCATTCAGTGAGCATTAAAAACCAAATGTCAGGAAAAGAAAAAAGGGAAACAGTACATCCCAAGACCTTCCGATTACAATTCACATCGAGTGAATTTGCAGCTGGACCAGATGTAGAGTGACTGACGAGAGCTCAAAATCAAACATGAGCCCGTTTTGGATAAAAGCGCTTGAGAGTAAAATACAATTTACAACAACATGATACATTTCCCACTACCCCATCCCCCCCCTAATTCTCTTCCCACCTACCGTTTCATATCGTTTCGGCAGATTTCCATTGCATGCCAGGCCAGCTCTTTCATGCTTCAGTTCAAATGGCCCGATATTAATCGAGGAATGAGTGGGTTTCATGTGCCCTATTCTGCCCTTTTTGTAATCATGGCGCACAAATTGGACTCCCTTCGAAAGTGTTGGTATAAATTTTCATTAAACTCGATCCAAGTACGCACAAAAACGAATGCATAGTAATGCAGGTTGCACACTGCACCGTGCAACATAGATTTTAGCTCCGTTCGACCGGTTCGACCCCTGGTTTGAAACTAATCCCGGCAAAAAGTAAAACACCATAACTCAACGGCATGAGTGTAAATCGATTTGTAAATACCGAGAAAATGGTAGTATCATCGTTTGTTTTAATAATTAATAAATTAGTGTTTATTTTACGACCGCACTGCAACGGGCGCACGCTGGTCTGTGGAACTTTGAAGAGAATGTGCGAGAAACGTGCATTAAAATTAAGCGCGTACATATATAACTATGGCACCTCTCGCGGCATAATTCATCGTCAGTGAAATACGATAAAATTAGCACCCACTCTAGCAGAAAACCGTTGAACAGTCCCGAGTCTCGTAGAAGACAGTTATGCATCTAGCCAGGAATGGGATAAGTGACAGATGGTATCCTAGAACAGCCCAAACCATGTGTACAAACGGCATGGTCACGGTCAGTTCCCGGGGATTGTTCGTTTACACTACGTTACGTTCGAGGATTACATGTTTAACGAGCAAAAGAGAGAGAGCAGAAAGATAGAGAGAACCTTTTAGCAGGTAGAAACACTATGTTTTTATTATAAAACAATTGTGTCCACAACCACAGGATAGCAAACAGCGAGTCAACATCCCAAGAGAATTTTAGTTTGTGGTGGTTTACTAAGCGAGCCTTGAAATACAAGTCTGCCTTAGCTTGTTCCTAAATTGACTGGAAAACCAGGATCGAATCCTATATGCACCTGATCACTCTGTCCAAAGTTCCCTCGTTGTATGCTATGTCAAAACAACTCCCCTTATCCAAAGTCTCTTCGCCCACAACCCTTTGCTGAGCCAGTTGTTTGAATTTCCCACTCGCTCCATTACCATTTTATGATTGTTTGTGATACACTTCCGGAAAGTGTAAATATAGATCCAGTCGAAAACGGTTCCGGCTGCTCCGTACCATATAATCAGGGAACCTTCATGCCCAACACACCAGCAAAGTTTGACCCAACTTTCTGGTTAGTTAATATGAAAATTTATTTCCGTTACTACCCTGCCCCCTTCTTCAAGATCGACGGTGTCACCAGGATGCAGTAAACCAACCGAGAACAGCCCTTAAGAGAGGGTCATAAGGAGGGCTTGCATATAAAGCAAAAGGGGGTTACTTTTCTGATACAAAGCTACCAATTTACATCCAAGCCCAAGTCAAGGGCTAAGTCAAGAGGTCGATGATACTATCTAACTAAAGCTGTGTTTTTGTTGCTTCAGGAGTATAATCTGCATGATTGTAGAAGTCATAACACATGTTTGAAGCGTTTCATGACAAAA
>KE525262.1:918619-926119 GCA_000441895.2 Anopheles sinensis | reverse complement strand
ACTCTTCGACAGCGGCTGGGGCAACCACACAATAACTGTCCGCGAGGTATGTGCATTTTTGCTTGTCATTTAAAGATATCCTCCACCGCTTAATTTTTATGGTACCACCACACATTTTGAGCCCTGTTTTGTTGAAACGTGACTATATCGATACTTCTCGGATTATCTTCATACTCTCGATTTTCCTTTGGTGTTTTTGTACTTTTTTGCTCGCCGTATCCATCCACAACGACAATAAACGCTACACAATGACCTGATGTTGAATACCGCATAACCAGATAAAATACACCACTACGTGCCACATTTATTGTACTCAATGACTAACTTTGGTATCAGGAACCGAGCTTCAGTTTTTAACACACTTTTTGTGCTTTCAAATAAGCCGATATTTAAATTTATTCCAACTGTAAAGTTACTGTCGCCTTTTTGTCGGAGGATTGCCGCAAGGTGTAAAGCCAAATATTCCAAAGATTGTTTGAAAATTTCCAAAATTTTCATTGCCATCCCAAGATGATAATTTACACTAAATCAATTATTTTTCGTTGAGAACAAACCTGTCCCAAAATTGTTTAATTAAAGAAACTTGTGCGAAAATTTACTTTTTACTGATTCATTGAAACGTTCATGCGCTTGAAAACACGGATTGAGAAATTTCTCTCATGTAAAATACGATCGATGTGACTCCATTTATCAGGAATTTAAATCAATACCTATTTTTTCTGCCGTCCACTTTAAAAGAATGTTATAAACACCACCCGTCCGTAAATGCGCTTGGAATGAAATGCATAAAAAATGCAACACATATTTTCCAACGATTGATGCCAGGCATTAACGAGTGTATGTGCAAGGAACGATGCCTATGAAACCCTCTTTTAATTGCTGATACCTACTGTACTCCCATTGTTTGCGTTGTGACGCCCCAAAACAAATCGCAGGATAATGGAAGCCAACGCCAATTGTTGCAATTGTGAAGGGAAAAAATTATAACCTGCAAAAAGTATCGTACTTCCACGAGAAGCAAACTTTAGCAACAATTTTATGTGCTGTAATTATTCCCTTCGTCGGATTCACCCTGCGCACACACACCGGACGGTTGGCGATCACATTAATTGATTGTGCAAGTACTTTACAGCCGCAAAGCGAATGAAATTACTCGTCAAAACTGGGCCCGTTACCGAACAGATGATATTAAATTATAGCCCACTGGAAACCGACTGGCCATGGCCGAGTGCGAGATGACGGAGTGGGACTGATATGAAACACAGTCAACATTTCCCACATTTCCAATTGATCATCAAATAAAATTTTCAACGAACAAAAAAAGTACCGCACAGAATTCAACAGACTATCGTTATAATCGCTTGATGCTGGGTGCACAATCGTTTCTATTAATTAATTCATATCGTTTAATTGGCATTAAATTGAACCATCATGCGCAACCATACCACCAGACGAGTTCCGCGGTTTCGGCCGCAACCGAAATCCATCAACATGATGTTGCAAAGTTTTATCCTTTTTTTCAGATGGAAGCCGTCCTGAACGAAAAGTTTCCCGACCTATCGTCCATTACATCCGACCTGGAAGAACAGCAAGTGTTCCCCGCGAGCAACGCCATCATTTGGACGACGGTCACCCACGTCTTGTGCTCCTACTTGTGCTACATTTTTAGCAAGTTTGCGTGTAAAATTCAAATCCAAAGCTTTTCCATGGCTTTTCCCATCAATCTGACCGTGCCGGTGACGGTGACACTGCTGCTTGTCTTCTGCGGACTGCGAGAGGCGGATGTGTGCGCCTTCCATAGCATCCTACCGGATTACATCTTCTTCCGGATGCCACCCATCTACTATCTCTTCGATTATGTCGTTAACGAGTTCTCGTGGTTGTGGTTGCTTTGGTTGCTTTCTCAAACCTGGATCACTCGGCATATTTGGATGGCCAAAAGTGATCGAAACGCGTCGACAGAGAAACTCTTCGTCACGCCAATGTACAACAGCCTTCTGATCGACCAGAGTGTCGCTATGAACCGGCGGCGAGAAGATCAGGAAGATTTTGTCAAAAAAATCGTATGTTTCTTCACCTGTGCAGTTTTGGATCTTTTATTCCACATTTCCACGTTCATTCGTTACAGGATATGGTAAAAGTCAAGGATACGGAAAAAGCGAACGAAATCGATGCAAAGGCACACGAAGGAAAGGACGACACAATCAAACCGTACGATCGCATCCCACAAATTTTCATTTGCGCAACGATGTGGCACGAAAACAAAGAGGAGTTGATGGAATTCTTAAAGTCCATCCTGCGACTGGATGAGGACCAGTGCGCTCGTCGAATGGCGATGAAACATATCCAAGCGAATAAAGATGATATCGATCCGGATTATTACGATCTGGAAAGTAAGTGTGGATGTGCCATGGGTTGAACAAATTTTACCATTTACACTATAACTCTTTTTCTTTTACAAGCTCACATTTTCTTCGACGATGCGTTCGTGAATGATAAGTCAAAATGCGAAAGTGCCGATGCATCCCCGTTGAACGTCTACGTTAAGGCGCTCATCAACAACATTGAAGAGGCCGCCCTGGAGGTCTACAAAACAAAGATGCGCATTTACTCACCCACCAAAATCGTCACTCCGTACGGTGGCCGTCTCATCTGGACACTACCAGGGCGGACGAAGATGATTGCGCACCTGAAGGACAAGAACAAGATACGACACAAGAAGCGATGGTCTCAGGTTATGTACATGTACTACCTCCTCGGATATCGGATCATGCAACTCAATACGTCGCCAGAACGGAAGATGGTAATCGCCCAAAACACTTACCTGCTCGCGCTCGACGGTGATATCGATTTCCAGCCGAATGCAGTCTCGCTGCTAGTCGGCCGTATGAAGGTCGATCCGGACCTCGGAGCTGCCTGTGGACGAATTCACCCGGTCGGAACGGGGCCGATGGTTTGGTATCAGATATTCGAGTACGCCATCGGTCATTGGCTGCAAAAGGCCACAGAACACGTGATCGGTTGTGTGCTGTGTTCTCCCGGATGTTTCTCCCTGTTCCGTGGACGCGCGCTGATGGAGAACTCGGTCATGAAGAAGTACACCACGAAATCGGACCAGGCTCGCCACTACGTCCAGTATGATCAGGGCGAAGATCGATGGCTCTGTACGCTTCTACTCAAACAAAAGTTCCGTGTCGAATATTCGGCCGCCTCGGACGCTTACACTCACGCCCCCGAGGGTTTCAACGAGTTCTATAACCAACGTCGTCGCTGGGTTCCGTCTACCATCGCTAACATCTTCGATCTCCTGGCCGATGCGAAGCGAGTCGTTAAAACCAACAACAGCATTTCGATGCCGTACATTATCTACCAGTGCATGTTGATGTTCGGAACGATCCTCGGACCGGGCACAATCTTTCTCATGATGGTAGGCGCGTTGGTAGCCGTGTTCCGTATCGACATCTGGACTTCCTTCCTGTGGAACGGAGTGCCGCTGGCCGGGTTCATGGCAATTTGCTACTGGATGGAGCAGAAATACCAGCTGATTGCGGCCTTCTTCATCTCGGCCGTCTACTCGTTGGTCATGATGGCCGTCCTTGTCGGTATCGTGGTGCAGGTGATGGAGGACGGTATCCTGGCTCCCTCGTCCGTGTTCTTTCTCGCCGTCGCACTCCAGATCGTCATCACTGGCGTTTTGCATCCGCAGGAAATGGAAGCGCTTCCGGCCGGCCTGGTCTACTATATTACCATCCCGTCGATGTACATGTTGCTCGTCATCTACTCCGTGTTCAACATGAACGACGTTTCGTGGGGAACTCGTGAGAATCCGGTCGATGCCGCCAAGAAAGCCCCACCACCGACGGCACCCCAAGGCAAGATGCAAAAATTGCTCGGATACCTTAAGTCACCGGACAAGGAGGAAAACGGCTCGATCGACATCTCTATAAACGGCCTGTTCCGTTGTCTGTTCTGCACGCATCCCAAACCGAGCGCCGAAAAGGAACAGATTGCTCAAATCGCTGCCTCCCTCGGTGAAATAAGTCTGAAAATGAAGGCACTAGAAATGTAAGTACACACTCGGTGCTGATGCACACGACAGAAGATTCTGTTAACTGATTTGCCTTTCCAATTTTTCGTTCACTGAGCGCGAAATGAGTTTCAATTAAATTAAAACACAATTTATATTCCGTTCGGCATCCGACGCTTCCCCCTTCTTCGCTGTTTGACACTTCAGAAAATATGTCAATCAATTTATACATGTTTCATTCGAAGCGGGAAAACGGATGGAAAAAAACGGGCACGTATTGTGTTTAAAACACGAGGTTAAAACCGCAATGAATCCGTCTCGTCTTCACGGCGCTAGGAGGAAAGCCCGCTTCAAGCGATGATCCTGTGAGCCTGTTGTGATAATGGTTTCCGTTGCACTATTGCACGCTCATTTTCAACTCCTAACGAGACCCTTCCCTGCATCCAAACGCCGCAAAACCTTGGGGGCAGGCAAGGCAGATAGCAGTTCATGATGGGTTTTGCGTTGGCGTCTACAATTTTACACTTAATTTCATGCAATACACTCCACCCAACGCATGCTTGTATTTTTTTAATCTGCCAACAACAACAAGCCTAAACAACGCCCCAGAACTGTGGGTGAGGGTGGAAAGGGCAAACCGCTAAATGCAATTCCCGTGTTGTCGCGCATCACCAAACACGACGCACGCTCGTTGGCGTTCCGTTTATCACTTGGCGGATATCCTTTTCGTCCTTCTTTTCAACCCGTACACGCTTTCTGCACTCCCAATATTTTTACAACCCAACCGCTGGAACCGGCGTGGAGAACTAGGTCCATTAAGCAAGGAGATGCAAAGTATCACCAGACCCTGCTATCGCTTCGCTAAGTTCTTTAAAAACTCACCCATGCTCGGTCTCTTCGGAAGACAATCTTACCCAAGGAGCGAGAAAACCCATTGACGCTTGAACATGATCCTAAACACCGGATCGTCTACTCGGGTTTTCTTTTTCCTCTGTCCACAAAATTCTCCTCCCTTGTCGTCAGGCTGACAGGAGCGGCATTATCCCATGCTCCTTGAAGCGCATCAGAATATGCCTTCGATTCGAGCGAATTGGATTTTCCTGTCTTTTTTCAGTGCTGCTCGCTGGTTTCCTCTTCGGTGTTCCTCTTTTGCTCAGCTTATATTTAATAAAATATCCTACTGGCTCACTCAGAAGAGGGATGGTATTTATTTTTTCAGGAAATTAACCGGTGGCGTCAGCGTAATGAGATCGGACGACGAAGATGACGACATCGGTAGTCTCGAGGGTAGGGGCCCTTCATCGCCTTCTTCCACATCCGGGGCCGCCTCACCGATTCAAACGGTGAAAAATGATTCGCTTGAAGAGGTACAAGCAAGATACCGTGGAAGGTTAGGCGCTCTCTGCATGATAAAAATAATTAATTTTCTTCCCTTTCCAGCCCGAGAAACAGATCAACTACCTTCCGGATTGGCTGTACGATGTAGACCTGAAAAATGGCGACACAGAAACCATCTCCGCCACGGAAGAGCAGTTCTGGATCGAGCTCATCGAGAAGTACCTCAAGCCGCTCGATCTTTCCGCAAAGCAAAAGGAAGAGATGCAGTCCCAGCTCAAGACGTTACGCGATCTGGCGGTGTTTGCGTTCGTGATGGCAAATGCGCTGTTTGTGCTCGTTATCTTTCTGCTGCAGCTGAAAAAGCAAGAGCTGCATATCGAGTGGTGGTTCAATGTGAAGAATAAGATCAGCTTCGATGAGAGCACCGTGGAGATTATGATTCGTCGGGAATACCTGGAGCTCGAACCGATCGGTCTCGTGTTTGTGTTGTTTTTCGGTCTGATCCTCGTGATTCAGTTTATCGCCATGTTGATGCATCGATTCGGTACGATATCACAGATCCTCGCATCGACCGAACTTAACTGGTACTGCTCGAAGAAGGCAAAGGATATGTCGCTGGATGCTGAGCTACGTGAGAATGCGGTCGAGATCGCCCGTCGTCTGCAACGTCCCAAACCACAATGGGACGAAGAGGATCTGGAAGATGAACAGAAAGCGATAGGACGGCGCGACACGATACACCGTATTCTATATCAGCACAAGAACAAACAAGACTGGAGCAATCTAGAGGCGAACTTCAAACGCAATTACTACAAGGAGGGTGAGTTGGACCTGGGACGACGACTAACACTGAGCCGCAAGACACTGAATGTGCTCGACACGCGACGCAAGTCAATGGCGGAGCAAAGAAAGATCCGAAAATCCATCATCCGAGGCCAAAATCCGTACGATTCCACCGGAGATCTCTGGTACCCGGATGAGTCCCCAAGCCAGCAACCTTCTCCTCGATCGCGAGGACCCGGTGGCTCTCCTGGAGGAAGAAGCTTTGGCCAGGGAATGAACCAATCGCCTCGCTATGATGGCAATGGCGGCAGGAAGCGAAGTGGCAACGGAGCTCGACAGTCCACCAACAGTGGTTTAGGTGCCGGAGGACGTACTAACTTTGCCTACCAGGTGGACGACGACTTTGACGATAACTTCTCTGACGAGGACGCCCGTGATGCCATGCAGTACCGTCGACCGACGGTTGAAATGGAGATGGCCGAACGTGCGAACCGACCTCCGAAGAATCGAAAGAGCCGTGTTGCCTTCGCATGAGCAGCGCACGGAGAATAACAAATTACTGCTTACGAGGTTCCTGTTGAGTTGACGCAAACTTCCGGCACTGCTTACACTCTGGTTTCGGGCGAGTTTGAGTCAGCGCTTCCTAAGTCCGAAACAACGCCATCGTGCCCGCGCCTTGACGAAAACTCTTCCCATCCTGTTTGCCCTATGCGGGCGCAAAGTTGGCAAGCGGTAAGACAACTTTCCACTGCTGCAAGATGAGCTTTATGGGGGGAAAACAAAAAGGAAGGACCATTCGTCCGGTTAGAATGGGTGAAGGAACCGGAAGATTATAACCTAACGAGTGGAACGAGCTGTAGTAAAGAGCGCACCGATGCTACTGCCAGCCACCAGCACCAACGGAACGTCGAGCAGTTTCTCATTTTCACAAACTATTTGACTGCAGGCACGAGATCACGGACAACGCCACCACCAGCGTCAGCAGGAACGATCTGAAGCATCGTTTACCGAAGGGAACGATTTTTCACTGTACGATCCAGGGAAGGAAATTTAATCACTTCTACAAATGATTATCATAATAAACTTTTCTTCTAGAGCAACTGACTAAAATTTGTTACTGAGGGTGAGAGAAGAAAACACACAGAGGACCTCTGCACTTCCCACAAGAAATAGGAAGCTGGATGCTTCCGTTCTGTCACTTTTTAACTTTATTTTTTCGGTCGCTTGAATTTCCCAGCTGACTTTTACAAAATGTTACGACAGCCCGCAGCGGAAGGAACTTTGCTGACTTCACCGGGAGTCACTCGTTCGTGGTGCAATTATTCCGGTTACCCTGACAACTGCAGCCCTCT
>KE525262.1:862147-918599 GCA_000441895.2 Anopheles sinensis | reverse complement strand
CCTGACAACTGCAGCCCTCTTGTTATGCGGTTCCATACAGCATACTGTGGCATCGAAGAAAACTCAGACCTACTGTGCAGTGTGGGCAGCTAGATTTTTTATTTTTAGTTATTTCAATTCATTTACATTTACGTAGTCTTAAAGTAAAACATTTTCTGTAGTCTTCGCTGGACTCATACAACCTTCACAATCAATGCCTATCAATCAATCTCAACCTCGTTCAACAGCAAAGCAAAGCGGAATAAATGGACGCAGCTTTTATGTCGCCGATTATGATTTTATGGCACACAGAATCAATAAAAGGCGCAGCATTGTGTCAAACAGAGGCGGAGATTGCGTTTGGAAAGCATTTTGCACTAAGTTTATTCCCGGAACACCGAAGAATGCTTCCATCAGTCCATTTGATTCGGTTTTATTTGGCACTGACCATTTTTCCACTCACTTGGTTCCATTTTTATGAATGATGGTAAATATGAACCTTCAGCTGAGTGATGTCAATTGTGAACAATATGTCAGGGCTTGAATAACGTAATAGAATAATCTCAAATTTTCGAGACCATGCCCGTTTGCAACATTAAATTGCATCGTTTAAGTTAAAAAATAGCCCAGTACGTTCCAAATAAATGGAATACCACCAGTATTCAAATTTTGCTATCCTTGTTTTTCTTTTACATTTTCCAAATGCTCGTCACATTTTTCTGCATTGAAAACTGATATTCCTTTCCTGAAAAATTATACATGAATAATCAACATTTTCACATTCTGTACTGCGGTAAAAATAACAATTATTTGCTTTAAAAATAACTTTCATGATAGCCGGTGGCTGCAAACGATGGAATGTACAAATTTACGATCGATACTAAAGTGATTCGATAAAAAATACCAATTCAGATGCCCCTCTATTAGCGAAACGCAACAGCTGGTATGCCGTTCCTACAAAATGGCGACTTTTAGTAATGGAGGTTCTCGTTGTAAAAAGCCTAGTTTATGTTATTCTTCCAATTGGCTCATTTCCGATTTCAGTAAACAAACACAAATTAATTTCTACCCTCCCATAGAAGCAAAGACATATTAAATTCCTACCCTTACATAATGGGTATGATTATCGAGCAGCGGGCCTGGAGAAGAAAAAGGCGTGGCAAAAAAAGAGGAACTAAGCACAGTTTAATGTACGGTCAATAAGTTTATTTATAAAATGTTAGTGAGTAGTAACGACACAGTTAATATTATCGATTATCTCAAATGAATTCGCTGCTTTAGTTATCTTGCCTTTACTGTCCCTTCATTTGTTTGAATGACTCAGAGCCTACTCGCATTACTCAAATTGAGGGACAGTTTAAAATAAATGAACCAATCAAAAGAGGTTTCTGCATTGTAATTTCGCTTGGCATCACGGTTATTTCCGTTGAAATTCTGGACAAAAATAACTATAACCTACACAAACAACTTTGTTCCGCAACTGCCCAATGTTTCACTAACCCCTTGTCCAGCGTTCCCTAGACATTTCAAGTCCCGTTATTTTGCAAAAAAAAACATCCCTGATCGGACAACCATCTATATTCGAACCCGTTGGCGGGAAATCTGATTCGAGGACCACAGAATTAGAGCTCACTCAACCACCCTCACCACCAAAGTCTCGAAAACGCCGAATCCTCAACAAACAGTAATGAAAATCGATAGTAATGAAAAAACTTTTCCCATGATTTTCCACCCAATCTCGCCCACTGGTTCTGGTTCTCGTTCCTTCACGCTTTCCTGCTCGAATATAGAGAAAAACGGATCGAACCGTTGTCAACGGAGTCGTTAAATTTTCTGGGCCTTACGTGCTACCCTTGCCATTTCTGCCCTTCCTTCCCAAAGGTTACATGAACAGAAAAACTACAGACGTACCGCTCATAACCGACCAGCTACGTATTCAAACTTTTACAACTCTTTCCCACCCGGTCTACAATTCTGTTTCTTTTATGGATTTTCTATAGCGCGGCAGATGCAATGAAATGAGCTGCTCCGCCACGCTTCCACTGAATGATTCCTTGTGGAAAGCACCCGTCCGGAGGGATAGTGGAGGAAGTCACCAGATGAAAAAGATAGAAAATAATACACAAAAACCCAGTGACTAACGGATTGAATATCGTAAAAATACTAACAATCTTACTTCCAGAGTTCTCCACTTTTTTACCACACCCAACGTTTAAGCACTTCCTCAATCGGATCCGATCGGAACAAATTCTATTTTCGCAGCTGTGGAAATTGTGGAAAGGAGGAAATCGTTTGAAGGAGTGCACCATCGTAGGGAAAACTTTTACAATCACCCAATGCGATTGGTAGAAACAATCTCTGGAACACAAGGATGAGAACATTGCAAGAGTTTTTTGAACCTTACGGATCATTAATTTCTGATTCGTTTTACCGATTCGTTCATTAGAAACTGTTTAGATAAAATACCCCGTTATCTTTTCCCGACAATGAATATTTTTTGAAAATATATTTCAGTGTGAAATACTAGATGTTATGCTGGTTGTCTCACAATTCGTAACGTTTTCGCAATGATCATCCTTTGGTTTGAATTTTAAATATCATCCGTATTAGAAAATCTACTGGAGATCACAATAAAAGGCGTTTTTGGTTACGTTCTTGCATCAGCCTTAGAAAGATGATAAGATGAGCATGACTGTTGCCGAACAGATTGCTACCAATGTTGGTGTCATATGATGGCACACTGATGACTGCTGCATTAAATTGCATTACTAACACCTACCATCGTGCGCCAGTTTACATCCTGGTCATGGTGGTTGATCGGCTGAAATCTTTAGTTTTGTCCGAAAACGATAAAACTACTGATGGCGAAGTCAGTAGTCTAGCTTCTCCCTGCTGCCTGCATGTTTCTCGGATAATATAATTTGCTCTTGCGTTTTCTTTCTGATGTCCCGCTTTTCGTTAAGCTCTACGGAATTGCAGGTCAAATGACGTCCTCCAGAGAAATTCTGAAAATAATGTACCGATGCAAAACACTGTTCCGTCTCAGGCGCCCCATTTATGGAAAGCATAGCATTGGGAACACGAAAATTCTCTCATTTCCTTTACTTCTCTCACCATGTTTTGAGTTTAATCTGGCACACTCAAGAGGGCTCAATATTAACTTCCAATCCTGATGATGGCCACCAAAAGCACATGGCTATAATTTTTTAAGCAATTTAAATGAGAATGATTTTATTTCCGGATGCTACAAAGGGAATTGAGGAATATTATTAACATTAAAGACCATTTTCGTGTAAAAGTTTTTCTCTCATTGTCGATACATCATCAGTGACGGTACATAAATAATCAGTTCGAGTGATTAATACATTACCCTTCCCATATCGCACAATAATCGTTTCCAACTTCCAACTGACGGATTCTGTTTGTTATGACAATACGAACGAAAATGAAGGTGAGAAAATAAGTCTTTTCCCTCAGGGAGATGCAACCCTCGTATGGTCAAGCAGAGTGAAATAACGTGATATAAAGGCAAACAGCAAGAAGCAACTCGTCATAATTCACACCGATGTGTGAAGAAAACGTTTTCCACTCCGACACACGGACACATCGCCAGGAGAGCGTGCATTTATAATAACTTTTCTCATTTGGAATGCAAACAATAAATATTTTTACGAGTAAATTATCAGCTTCTCCTCACTGCGAGGCAAAGTTTTTCTCACTTTTCCATGCATCCTGCCTGCATGCCGGAGCAGGGCTCCCTTCCGGAAAGTGCATATGTGCAAATGAAAGTTTTCCATCAGTGGGACATTGAGCGTGGCAAGAACTGCTGACGAAAATCATAAAACTACCTCGATCATGGCGACACGGCCAGTAACGCCGGAGAGATGCTGACAGCGATGCACCATCTCGCGTTGTACCTTCGTTCGATTCGATTCCAGTGGAAAAACCGTTTAAAATAAGTGCATTCCCTTTTTGCCAAATTGAGGTATCCGCCGTTGCCGTCGTCGTCCGTAAAACTTTTGGTGCAAAAGAGGAGTAGCGTCGGTTGACACGGGCTGGGATGGCGGGCTGGTGCAGAGTAATATCCCATCGAGGTTTTCTACTTCGTTGATCGTACGGGAAAATGGCAAGGGCAATAAAACAAGCCCTCAGCAGTGGCATCAGCAGAAGCAGGCCTTCCAAACGCTTAGTTTCGGCGCGGAACGCGCTAAAAACGGATGAAATGGAATTGTAGAGGACGGATTTCCCGACGGGAATGTTTCGGGCACCCACCCGGCACACGGTATGGCGTAGTACGGGGGGTAAAACTTAATGCCGTAGCACGCCGAACCTGAAGTGGAATGGAGTGGCGCAATTTAAAGTTGCAACTATTTCACAAAACTCCTTCAACTCGCCGCTGTCAGGCAAGATGCTTCTTGCGCGAGGATCGAGGATCGTTCTGCACACTACGGTGGGGAAAGCTGTGGTGAAGAAGTGACGACGTTTTCCACTCGAGATTCTCAAGATAATCAACAAAACTTACAATGGCGCCCGCCGCTGCCAGCGCGAGCAATACCTAGGCAGAAAAAGAAAATACACGCCGCTGAATAAAGCGAACGGGCGAAAGAAGGATTTCAGTTTTCCCGAGAGATGCAGCCTCGACGTAGGTTGGCAGGAGGTTGGTTGTCTTCACCAGTGCCTCACTGGAGTGCTGCGGGCTTGATAACTTCTCATTGTAGCCGCGCCTCAAGGGAGTCTTCGGACAACAGTGCTGGGTGAGTGAATTTGGGTCGAAGTTAAGACGAAAGGAAAGAAAAACCTCGGCGGTGCTTTCCTTCTCCCCAACGGCCATCGAGTGGTTTGTTTTAACGCGTTTTCTTCTTTGTTTTTTTTTTACTGTTACCACATCCATTTCCCTCCTATGAGCCCGGGGTCCATCGGAGTAGTGGTGGAAAATTGCAAAAAGCAGAATTAATTGTTGCCTACCCGCTGGAGATTACAGAATGGAGCATAAATAAAAGTTATTACTCACTCGCCCGGCAATCTTAACCTCCGACGTGGTGATAAGCTAGGCACGGCCGGGACGCACAAGAGCAGCAGGGAATGCTTACAATGAAGTGCCGCCTTTCCACGAAAGTGATTACAATTGGTGGCCATGGTAAAGCCATGAGTCCCGGGAGATCCGTTTGCTCGTAATTTTAACTCCAGTTTTCCGGTGATTTTCAATGAGCTATGAATTGGACGCTACTTTACGTTGGTTCCCAAGAATTGTAAAAAAAGAGAAAAATACTGAACATATTTAAAACCTGCTGCAAAAACCTTCGCAGAACAGATCGATCAGGAACTTTCTTGATGCGACGAGCTAACCGTTCCAGGGAAATAAGGTCAATTCGTCGCGTTTTCAGTTCGTTAAATTCACACGATGGTGACCGCGCCACGGGCCATTTTTGTGGAAAACCCCCACACACGGATGCTAATTTTATTTATATAGCTTTCAATCTGCTCCAACCAGCGGCTAAATGAAGTGGCTGGGACAATCGTAAGAAAAGTCGCTAAAATTTATTTTAAAATATGTCATAAATCGAAATTTCACAGTAAGTGCCGGCGTCTAGCGCGTCTTCGAGAGACGGATAAAAATAAAAACCTATTCCTTGTGTATCCAAAAATCATTGAAGTTGGATAGGAAAAATTGGAAAAGCAAACGGCTATAAATAGTAAAACACCCATTGCCTTTGCCAGCCTTGGCCAATAAACGAAACAGCTGCTAGCAGCTCTTTAAATATGGACGATGAAAAACAAAAATATGGACTTTCTAACTCTTGGTTTATGAGATGAAAAGCGGGGAGAAGAAAAAGTGAGCCCAAAACCACCTTTCGTAGCACCTAAACCACAGGACTCAAGCTACTACCGCCGGCTCGTGACTGTGTGTGTAATTTTATTACCGTTTTTTATCGTGTGACTCATAAACAACGCAGTCGCCGCGAATGACACCAGAGGGCATCGTTAGCCAAAGAAGTACGCGCCAGGACCGGCACGCACCCGAGACCTTGCAAGGCTCAAGGATGGAAGATGTGGCTGAGCTTCTTTTTCCTCAAACCCTCGACGAGATGAGCAGCTTCTTTTTACGTTTCGCGAGCATAACAAAGATGGAGGGATAAAGATAGAGCCGAAGGAGAAGGACAATATTTTGAGATCATTGAACACGTGCTCCACAGCTGAGGGATATCCTTGGGAAAAGGGCCGCAAGCGAGCGTTGGATTGGGAGGCGGTGTTAGAAAATATTGTCACCAGCCTGGTGCTGAAGCATACTCCGCTTTCCGGTGTGAAGAATGCTCCATATTCTGCATTCCGGCAGATGCAAGATGATTGAATTTTCCAGCGATACAGCGACGCCGGACGGAAAACCTGTCGTCCGCAGCACACGGCCCACGCATCGTACATCGGGTCGGATGGATGGAAAATGAGCGAAAAATGGTTGGACGATGGACCTAATGTCGCTGTCTTCGTCCTCGTCAAGCACATCCTCGACAAAGTGTCGATGATAATCTGTCAAATTACAGGCAAGCGTAACGGGTAACATGTGGCATCGTGTGGGGTTCGCTTCCATCAATCCATTCTTTTGCTTCTGCTTATGCAAACGCCCGGTTTGAAGGTTCACTGATGGACTGAAAAACCGCCCTCTCTCGACATCGACGCTGGTGGACACTTTTTGGGGCCAACATTTATTTGGGCAAACCCAACAACGAGGCACAGACTAGCTATAATTTATCATTTTTACCGTTCCTCTTTTAGTATCTCAAGCCTGTTAGATGGCATTGTTTTGAATTACTCATCCTTGCCGTTGTATGGCAATGTACGAGGAAAATGATGCCCAAGCTTACCGTTTTCCCGATAGGCGTAAATAACAACCTTTGTTTGTGTACGCTTTTTTCATTACGAAACGAGCCGGCGAGCACTTGAGGTCGTTTGTTTTTTAATCAGTCTTTTCTCAGTGTAATTTTCGTAGCCCTTTGCCTTAGCTTCCCTCCTATGGTTGTACCTTAGTATAAAAAATCGTTTTTTTTCTCTTCTTTATTACCTGATAAAACAGTGAGCTTTACAACTCTGTCCAACCGTGCATACCATTTGAAATCATTTTGGGTGAAAAAAGCGAAGAGAAGAAACCTCATTTCACCTTTCAGTTCTATTGAAAACAACCACATTTACATTTCAGCAAACCTGGTACAAACTCAAGCTGCTTAGAGACGGGACCTTCAGTAAAATCAAATGTTTTACATCCTTTCTTCTACCCGATCGCCAAATGATAGCGACATTTTGAAGAGAATAACCTTGGCGCATAGGATATCCGAAGAAGCAAGAAAAAATCACAACAAATTTGGGCAAGTCGTTGGACGCGACATAAAATTTATTTCAATATCACCCATGTCGCACGCTCGACGAAAGGTTTTATGGACGGTGAAACCCACAAATTCGAAGCTAGTCATACAAAAAGCAAACAAAGTGAGATCAAATCTTGGTTCAAAATCAGTAAACAAACATAGATTGTTTTAATAAGATCTACTTGAATTATAAGAAGCTGAAAAAGGAAATTATCAGTGATCTGATTTCACCGAGCAGTTCAAAATCCAATGATGTGTTATGAACCGCACTTTCAATATTACTAAGGAATTTTATTGCGTCAACTTTCAATGTATAAAAATGAAGTTTGAAGCGTTCCCTCGCTGAAATCGAGAGGTCAACTACCGTTGAGAAACTTTTAAATTAATTTTAATTCAGTACATTAATACTTAATCGAGTAAAGTGAAAGCAATTTCATTGCAAACTATCAGAAACTCCGATTTCTCGAATCTGTGGTGAGAGTTTCCGTTCTGGGAAAGTTTCACAGTGGACAGGAAGTTTTCTGCTGCTGCTGCTGCTTTACCCGCTCATTAACGCGTCAGTTTGTGGCATTTGGGATCAAATGGGGTTTTCTTAACGGAAAACAAAACCGAACGAAAAGTCCACCAAGCTGAAAACCAGACGTTGTTCACGGCGTTGCCGTTAATGCAGAGCGAGACAAAAACAAAATGAACTGGAAAAGATCAAAAGCATTGAAATTTTTAAAATTTGTATTTCCATTAACAACGGCATAATTGCGCCATAACCGAATATGGCACGGTTTGAGTTTCCCGGAAAACAGGCTTGGGGGACAGCCCGAGGGGTGGCTACTTCAATTGCGAAAGTGATTCCACCCGGATTTACGCAACGGCTTCAAACAACACACAAAAAAAGGCCTCATGAGCCAACAGTACGCACTTCGTACGCAGGCAGCTAATGAGCGAATCAAGGGTAATTATAAATTATTCCCTTAACAATTAAATAAACATGATTAAATCTGTTTTTAATGATGATAAACCTGCGCATAAATATGTCGATTGGCTCATTGGAAGCCCAAAAACCTTGAGCCAGCAACACTCCTCTCTTTCGACACCCAGACTCGGACTGGGGTAAATTATATGCTAATGCACCAACTGGAGGTACATTAGCGATGGGGCCAAACACGGGATTACAATCATTTACCGCCCTCGTGTCCAACCAGCCAAACCAAACCCTAAGGCCCTCCTTTGCGAAAGCCGGTTGCTTAAGTCCTGCTGCATTTATCTCACCTGGGAGTTTGTCGGAAGTTTAGCATGCAGCCTACAACTGCAACGGCTTCTTTATCATCGTTACCATCAACAGCATCATTATCCGGGATTCAGTACCCGGCCCTTACCATCACCATCCCCTCCGGCAAGGCCGTCCATCTTTCTTGCACTCGCAGATCCAAACAGATTGCACTTTCGCAGTGCAAAACAAACATTCATTCCGAGCAAATGAAGAGAAAAGAGCAAAATTAACTGGTGATAAATTGTTTCTGGGAATAGTTTTCCACAGCAAGGCGTCCTTGTCCCACCGACGTTTCCGTCCCGGAAGTTCATCCTGACAGGAAGCGGAAGTGAAAAACAATCGTCCATCTTCGCAGGGAAAGTCTATAGAACGGTCGTGCCAAGAGAAAATGACCTGCTTGCTTCTTTCTGCTTTTGCCTTTTTCTTTCCTCTCTAGTACAAAATTCACTCTTAACAAGCAAAAACTTTCATTTCGTTTGTTCTGTGGTTTCATCCCGGCTAAGGACACTTGACCATTGTTTCGTCCGCTTGATTGTGACTGATCGTTTGTTCCATTCTGAAACATTTCGAAAACTCTGTCCTTTGATTGAAGCCCACTCCGCGAAGCATACTCACTAAAACAATCTAAAATTTCTTCTAATCAACATCAACGCCTCAAGTTTTCGTTGCCTAACATCACCTTTGGTTCGCTCCGGAAACAAATGGTTTGATGCGAGCCGAAACCCTCAAAAAGCAACCAAGCAAAGGGGCAAAACATTAACACTTTCCCTTCCGAAACCCTGTCCTCCTGCCAATCTCGTGATAGTTTTCCAGTAAACCATTTATTTTTCAACATCGGCTGCGCAGCTCAAACACACAAAGTGTGATTGTGTTTGTGTGTTTTTCCTGGGAAAACACGTGCCAAAGTGTACTCTTTTACTCGGTCGACATCGACAGCTCGCAGGCAAACAATGCCGCTAGCAGCCCACAGTCGTTAATTTCAATTTGACATCCATGAATATTTAACGCAAAACTAAATTGATTTCATTACCTAACACCAGCGTCCGGACGAATCAATGATAAATACAAAGCTTAAGGACAACTTAACAAGCCCTCAAACCAAGGCCGACTGAGATGGAGAGGTTGGCCCTTATCAGCTCCCTGTGAGAGACGTGCATCCGTCCAGGTGAAGGGTTTATTGGCTCTTCATTATTCATTCGTTTGGCACCCCGATACGACTGTTGAAACCTCTTAATGCTCGTACTGGGTCGTGCCGTTGGAAAATGTACTGTTTCGTTTTAAGAATCGCGCTATCTTGCAGTCGCTTATCTTTCCCATGTAATCGCAACCGACCCGACCGGAGTGACGTGACTTATGCGTACGTTGGGATGGTGAATAAGATTTACATTCACCGACTACAGCAGACCAATTGGACACAATTCTTCAGCTAGTTTTTATGCTCAGTTGTATGCCCATTCTGTGAAGTATGAGATTAAATACTAACTGCTCCACACTAACCACCTAACTATGGAAAAAATATCTTGTGCCTGTTTACATTCTAGCAATATTGTGCATACCATTATGCCATTATGAATTCATTTCGACATCCTCATATACCCACTTTATCTAGCAATAAAGGACAAGAATTATGTTTTGGAAAACCATCATCAATTTCCATCCCATTAAAAAAACTCTGAAACGGTAACCATGGAGTTAGGAGAGGAAAACAATACCATCGCAAAAATGAAAAGCCCTACACAAAAACCAACGATCAAAACCAGGAAAGAAATTCCTTCCGAGAATGAAATCCATGCCGACTGGCACCTTCTCAACTTTCATCGCTGGCCCATCACCGATTTGTAGGCGTTTCGGAGAAGTTGATACTTATCTCCATTCAGTGCTTTATTATATTACTTATTTCTCACTTTCGTCTTGTACAGTTTTCCTTTGTAACATGCGCTCGTGCTTTTATGCCTAACCATGGGGTCCCTTATCAACTCATCATCATCAAGGGCTCGTTGTCCAACAGCTGTCCAGCCCGTCCAGCCAACCTAATGCTGCTATGGCGCTTGATTCCGTCAATCACTCTATTAATCTCCGCATCGGCTGTTCCAGGTAGTCCCTGAAGGACCAAAAGTTGTTTGCCTCGCGCCCGCATCAGCCTTATGTCTAATGTACGTTGAAATAGGTGAGCGAGCTTCGAAACATCCTACGCGAGGATACTACGAGCAGATCCCAGCGCAACCTGGCCCGAAAGGTATGTCCTGAAAGTCAATTTTAAGCGTGATGGCGTTGCGGATGACCACGTTCATGGCCTCGCTGCAAAATAGCGCCCTGTTTTGGGCCTTTGGCACCGTTGCGAGTTGCCGCTACCTCGCCAGCGTTCCGGTAGAAACGGTGCTTCTCGTCCAGCTGACTGTAATAGTCCTCGAAGCCGCCAACCGGTTGCTACGGAAACGGACGTTGACAGAATAATTGAATGATACGATTCGTGAGTACGACGCGAAAACGATTCGGCTCAACGAGGCGACACTGATTTTAACGCCGACCGTTTTATACGCCAACATGCTTACCGCTGCAAACGACTCTCCCGATGCACCCCCGGTTGAGGGGACCCATCCACTGGTCCAGCCGCTCGTCTCCCCTTTCGCTGCATGGCCACCAACCGTAACTCCACCCTGTGTGTGAGCTGCAGACGGGTAATTCAGGCCATTACCTACAGCTGCGGAACGGAACGGCGAGCGAAAATCGGTGAGAAAAACGCCTAAAAGTATGCAACCCTTTACAACACACAACACAACACACCTGCATGGAAGCTGACAAACTCTTGAGGTAATCTCTGGTGCGGCCACGGACCATCCAGCTTCAGCGGGTGATGGTTGAACGTGGCCAATGGCGGCAAGGGGTGCCTCGGTAGGCCGGCCGGGCCCCCCGCGTAAGGTTTCTTCTTTTTGTAATCGAAATTGAACACCGCGTAGTTCGGAATGCGCAACTCCTTCAGATTCGGCGCTTTGGGCAGGACGTAACTGGGCACGTGGTGCAGCAATTTGTCACCCGAGTGCGGAATCAAGTACGTCGTATCGACTGTCGCCAGCGTGTTGTGGCTATATTCGCCCTCGGGCGATATGTATCGGTTGTCGGGCGTTTGCACCACGCGGAACGTTGGCCGTGCCGTGCGATGCTGATGAGGAAACACCTGATACTGACGCTGTTCCAGCAGCACTCCATCCGGAACGGCGATTCCGTCCTTCTGCAGTCGATTGAGGGCCAGTCGGTCGGTTAGGAACGCCGAGTCCGGTATTTTACCACCCGCATGCGGCAGTACTTGCTCCCGAAAGAGCTGACGTTTCTGTGGATTGGAATTGGGAACGGAGTTACAAAGACATTTAAGGTGATCCAAAACCAAGGAAAACCCCAAACTTACTCGGATGATATGAGATAGCACATAATGCTTGCTGAGCAATATGGAGATTAGAATCATGTACAGCGATACCTTCATCCTGTGGTGTTTGTGTGTTTGTAGGTGTCCTGTAAAATCAAAAGTCACCAAAGAACGCATTACTGTGATACCTTACCCGTACGCACCAACAGTCACAATGTTATACATGTCGAACTGGGATTAATCTCCCCAAATTTGCATGCAGTTCATCTGCGACAACCAGATACGATTTCAATCTTCAAAAGCCAAATATCACCTTCCTCAAATGTCAAGATAAGCAAATAAACACATTCTAACACGTAGGATAAGCCTGCTTGCAACTGCAAAGTGGACCCAACCCCGGATGCGATAGTCCACGTCGGATGCGTACTACCCGACACAACATTCTCACCAAAGCGAACGTAATTAAACCGAGCAAAGGACTGGATTTCCTTACTCGCCTTAAGCTGGCTCATAAACCTTACAGACTAGGCTCGCCGAGCCTTGCGATCACCCGCCCGTACGGTAACACGCTCTCCTAAAACGGGACGCCGTAGAGAAATTATTTATCCAGTTCTTTCGCCACTACAAGCCTTCCGGGCAAGGGACACTGGTAACAACAGACAACACTCAGGCACGCCTCCAACGTGTTTCGTGGACTTTTGGCTTTGGGGAAAATTGAAATTCAATGCATGACGCACATGTTCCGGTCGGCAAAAATTTTGTTCCGCCGAAACTTGCTCAACCAGAAAGGCCGTTGTGCGACACAGTCGGATTTTATACTCGGGCAGGGAACCGGGCAGGGAATCCTCGGACCAACATGCACACCATCCCCAACACGCCAACTGTTATCGCCTGTCCGATGTATTCGTTATAATGAAGCCCAAACTTATTCATGGTGCTAGGACTTTGGTTTTCGATCAACTTTCCTAACTTCATACTTCGACTCTTCCCGAATACGACCCCAAAGTGACCCATCGAGGCCGAACGACCGACGACGAAGGAACATATCATCTACCTTGATTTATTATTCTCAATTTATCATATGTTTATCCGATTATAGATAGCAGCTTCGGTTTGGAAAATCAACTTCCACAAGCAGCCCTTCGTTTTCGCCGGGCCATGCCTTTGAAGGGATCCATCCAAACTATCGTACAGAAAGATTCATCCCTCGCTCTGGCAGTTACCCAGGAGATAATCATCATTCGCCGGATAATGGTTGAATTTGTAACCACATTTATACCTCTCTACGCCGTTTGTTCCCACCGCCGAACAGGTCTACGCACAAACAGTAAACCGAAGAGAGTTAATCGATTGCAATCCAATCAGCCGGTCGGAAAATTGTACGGGAAAAGCTCTAAAGTGATTGGGGCATGGTCAATGCAATCGATACCCACCAAGAGTGCGTCGTTGAACATTAGGATTTTGTGGTTCGAGCTGAGGTTGGGTTATTAGATATCAGCAGCTTTTCACGCTACACCAATTATCTCAATATGTACGAGAATACAATTTCTCATGTGTAATGAATGATAATTTTATTCCAAAGATATTCCGCAACACTCTGAGAGCGCGCATAGTTTACCGGATAAAGCTTTCCAATACATACTGACACAACCACTAAAGTGGAATTTGATGTTTTAAATGCCATTAAATCGACCTGTTGCCAATCACGATATCGTTTATCGGAGACAGGCAGAGCATTTAATTACAGTACAGAGGAACGACTGTAAAGGGATTGTTATGCTACCATTGTGCTAGCGGAGGAATTCCTCCTGGCACAAGTACGACCGCAGTACAGAAGCCCATGCTTGAGAAACCCCATTGCACGTTTGTGGTTTTACTTCTTTGAGCACAGTTCACTCAAGAGTAAATCGGTCTCGACAGCGCAAGCCGGAAGAAAGGCAAAGCGAAAGTTCTCGAGATTGCTCCTTAGAAATCCGACCAATTTATTGCGCCCAGCCGCTGGACAAGCCGTTGTTTCAGTCGTTCGGCCAAGATTGAGACAAGCGCCCTTGCAGTCAGTTAGTCGGTCGGTCGATGTAACGGGTCACGGTGTCGGTTGTTGCATCACTTCAATTTCCTCTCGGATAAATTTTAATTTAAACAAAATGCAAAAGCAAACGAAGGCGAACACACACAAATGTTAAACACCCTTTTCCGTTCTATCCCTCATCTGCACGTCGGAGGTCTACAATATGATGGTCTTAGCTGTTCGGGGGGGGCTAGAAAAGAATCCCTTTTTCCCGAACGCACACAAACGTGCCAAGGAACAACCGGGCTGATATCGTGACCCTTTCGTAACTGTTGCTGGATGATTCGGGTGGCCCTTCCTGTCCCTAAGAGTTCCTCCTGTTTCCCCGAGAAAGTCAAATAAATAAAGATGTCTTTGTTTTCCTTACACCATCTTACTTTTACTACCTGCCACTCAGTGGAGGGTTACTTTTGTTGCATTTGTTATTGTTATGCTGTCGTGATGATTCTTTCCAGCCAAACGGCATACTTCCGTTTCCGCTCGGGCACCTCCGGGCAAAAGGGGGTTGTAGAAATATACGGTCTGTGTGTTTGTCCGACCGAGAAGAAGGGAAGAAACGAGCTTTGTTTTCCGTGCACAAGCAAGGACAAAATAAACCACCCACATAAACAGCACCATGACAGTTCAAAGGTACGTCCGTCCGTGGGGCGACGAGATGTGGCCACGAGTCCAAGAACCGAACCCGACAAACCCATCTCGGAATACGCAAAAGATGGCCTCCCCCTGGAAGGAATGAAAAGTGGAACAAAAACCTTTTTTCCAACGATAGCAGATTGTTGACAGAATGGTAGAGTTTACGCGCTCGAGATGCGGTGCGGGAATGTCCGCGGGTCGGAACTGTGCTGGGTACCGTTGCGGGAAAAGCTAAATAATAATGAAACAACAACATGGAAGAAAATTAAAGGGATAAAAAGGAAACCCTAGTGTCATTGTGTCGGCATCGTGTCACCCGAAGCGGGTTTCTCCTTACAAAGGGCACCCAAGTCTGGCACCCTCTAGGATCCCCTGGGCGCCTTTGCGAAGGTGGGAGAAGAAGGTTGACCAGCACCCTTGTTTCGATGGTCCGGAGAGGTGCTTCATGCGTTCATGCTTCTCTCCTCACACCCCCACCGGTGACCTGGAAGGACGGCCAATTTGACAATCAAAGGATGGGAAACCCGAGCCCCAAAGAGACCGGTGTTAAATCCACAATGACGCCAACAACCAGGAACGGAAAAGCAACGAAATTCACCACCAGATGACTGGGAACATCGCACAACGAGAGTGATGGAAAATGACAATGGAATAGAAAGTAATAATTGAAGTCATACCAAATAGAAACAAATGCTTTTCTGTATGAATACGTCTCAAGTTGGATGGCGAGAATGTTGCCTCCAGTATTCCAAAACCCCGACGATTCTAGATCGTCTCACATCGCCAGTGCCATCAGTTCGGGTGAATGGAACGACAAGTGGGCGCTCAGGAAGACTTGCAGCTTTTCGTCATCGACGGAGAAACCGTGCAATGCACGTATGATTTCCTGATGCAAGATAGGGTCCTCGTTCACAGCAATATTCTTCATTCCACCGGACGAATAGGACCAAACACCTGTAAGATCTCAAGGGATTTCTCCTTCCTTTCTTCCCTCCGGTCACATCCTCAACCGGATTGGCACGTTTGGTGGATATGTTTTGCACTCAGACTAGACAGAAACCGAAACAAAAAGCAACATAATAGAAAAAAGGCGATGGAAACTAGCTGTGAAGAACGATACGATTCTACAACGTCTTGTACATCTTTCGTTCATTACCCCCTGGAGAGAGCTACGATCGTTGAGTGTTTGTCGCAGATTTGAAGCTTTGTTCCGCCCGGAGCTCCAGAGGACACGATGCAGACAGCACTTCACAACACACCTTAAAGGTTTTCTCTGGTTCCCTCAGCAATATCTAGCGAACGTTGACAAAAACAACATGACTCCAACAAATCAGTCAAAAATGATGGCAAATGTACGATAACGAATCAAAAATGTACGATCAACATGCAAAAAACAGTAGGTTGCTGATGGGTCCTTGCACATATTGTACATAATTTATACGATTTTAAGTAGTTGTCGTATGAGGTTTGGTTGTATAAATCATAACTAACAACCATATCCATCTTCTGTGATTCAACGTAGTTGGTTATGCTTAACCAGAAAGGTATTAAAATAATTTTGTTTTGGCTTAGATTCTAATTCACGTCGTCAGTAGTGCTTTTGAACAGTGATGTACCCTCACACACCCTCCAAGCAAACCATATTTCACACAAAATGAGAAAATAGGTGGTTTCACTAACAAATTTAGTACACGAGGGTTTGTGATGTTTGCAAAACCACCACAAACCACAGCATTATAATATCCAGGACTCAAGATGGCCAGCAGTAATCACACAATGATTGCTGCCGTTGCACAATTTTGAAGAATTTCTCCAGAACCTGTAGTCGAACGAAAAGGGTTCAAAAAAAGACGATGACACATTCTAGTCCGTTTATGTCAGCAACCGCAAAATATCTTTTTCGACAACTCCCACCGCTTTGACCTACATGAGATCGACATCATCCTCATCGTCGTCGTCGTGGTCGTGGTCGTCATCGTGGACCTCACCATAGTCGTCATCGTCGTCGTCGTTGTCTGAAAACCACGGTCAATTATTCATTAGCCACATTGTGTCCATTCGGAGTAGTGGCCCCTCCGCAAGCAAGGCGACACTCCCAATGCACAGTACCAAATGGTTCTCGCTTCATGGGCCCTCCTAACGTCCTTCCCCGCAGCCATGTGAAACAATTTGCACCAGACCGGTCAATTTGAAGCCAAACGCTTCCATCCAGGACGAAACTCAAGGACTCTGGCCCGAAAAAGATACCCACGTGTGTGAAGACAGGAAGAAGGCTACACCAACCGACTGTGAGTGGTCCACAGTGCTCAATCCTGGCAGCGGATACTCCGGAAATACCGACCATCATTAGTCTTCATTAGTACTCGCTCGTGTAGTCACCTAGTACGGTGGATCAAAAGTGGCCGGAGTCGGTCCCGCTTTACGGGTGCATTACGGTTGAGCTCGGTTCTGAGAAAGCATTCGCTGCTGCACAAAAATTCCTTACAAAATTGGTACTATTTGTCGTGTCGCGTGGGATTTGTTCATCGTCAAGAGGCGGATATGCGTTGGATGCGGGAATTTACTCCTTCTGGAAAAAATTAAAACACCAGTTTAAGTGCAACAAGCTATTTTTATTTCGTTTCATAGCTCACTAAAGGGAATTTTATTAGCAGGTAGAAGAGCTCTCGATAAACTTTAACCATTGCCGGAAATGGGCCCGAAATACCAGGCATCACACCTTTGAGTTCTAAAAAAAATTCTAGGCTGACTCGAAATCATTCGAAATGTTGCATCGAAAACACCACCCAACACTTGAGCCCGCCTAATTTACTGCCAAAGCCGGAGATCTATTTGTGAAAATTAATTCAACACCATCTTACGCAAGACCCCATTTCACTTTTCGCACCAGCATTCTCATTGATGAATCTTCTCCTCCTACACGTTACTTTTTAATTGGACCGTTAAAGGATCAACACCGTATCCGGTAGGAAGTTCTACAATTTACGATAATTGTTAATTTTAAAACAATAAAAATTAACTCCATCCATCGAGAGAGCGGCCCTCAAAAACCCATCCCAATAAAGCTCCCAGTGCGTCTGGAAATAAACCCCCGCATCTCGGCGCTTGATCTGTTGGCAACAATATCAGAATTAATATTCATGAGCAGAACATTACTTTCGACCGTGCTATATTTTCCACGATGTTTTCCAATGGTGGGAATAGATATGAAACACTCCGGATCTCACCACACCTCGAGATGAAGAAAGCAAAACGGCACCGACACGGGAACGTTCAAGCGAGCTCTAGTTTTGTCCAAAGTTACCTTTAAGAAAGACGATATCCTGGAAGCGGAAAACTTCTATGCTCATCACGGCATCCTACAAACTCGGTGTTACATTGCGGCCCACAGCCACTGAAAAAATCATACACTACCACGTATGTGTGACCATGGTGTAAAGACATACCACACCATGCACCAGGATCGGTGATTGTATAAAGTGCTAGAGCATGGCAAGGATATTCCGACCATATCACCAGCACCGACATCGGCACCACGGTTCTGGTTTAGTCGTTAAGTGTTATTGGAGTTTAAAACAGTTTTGCTTTTATTTNTTTAAAAAATCTTTCCATACACTCGCCCACCGTACGCCCAAAGCCCGACTCGACTCCCGACATGCCTGCATGCCACTTGGCCGCGTGGCCATCTGCAAGCGAGGAGCGGAAAAGAACGTTGGTTCAGAAGTGCCAGTACCTGATTTCAGCATGATAGCGCCAATAAATTTCCACCTGAACGAGCCACACCACTCACGAGCAGCCAGATAGTGAACGATTACGAGATTGTCCGAGGGAGGGGAGAATGCGGAGGGGGCTGGGAGGGGGTGAGCAGAAGAAAACAGAATATCGCACCACGGGATGCGGCCTCCCCAACCGCCACCAAGGCAGCACCGTTTTACTGCCGCCGACGGGAAAATATTTATAGAGATATAATTTCCCCCCCGATGATTATCTGCCTCAGACCAAGCGTCCGACAGATCGGTGCCAGATCCAGAGGCTTCCAGCAAACGGGGAACATGAATCTCTATCACTTTTTTCCAGTGCCTTTCTTCGCACTGGACGTAAGAATTCTTGTGACGACTGTCTCATGGTCGCCACGCCGGACCGCGAAACGTGACTATATAAATAAGTGCAAATCAGCTGAGTAGGATTTGGTGCGATTATAGCATAAACATAAATAAGTATCATCCCGTAGAATTGTCCTTTAGTACCTTGCAAATAAAAAACTTATTTTATGTAAATATTGATCGCTTCATTCGTCTCAGCAATTATCGCTTTCAGACATCCTCTCAGCTTTATTACAAGCCATTTATATGAAATTTCGTAGAATCAATTAATTATCATCTGCAAATGCCAGCAGCCGATGTGGCCAACCGAATTCCCTTCACGGGTAACATAAACAGCGTGGTTGCAATTATACGAGGTCAAGAGCTGTGATTTTCTCGGAAGTGAGACCGACCTCAACGATTCCAAATAGCGCACAGTTCCTCACTGCATTGTGGTTATAGGTTCGCTAATCAAACGTACGTTCGTCTTCACGCGCAGTCTCATAAAATACTCATTTACTCTCGCATCGTCAAATTGCATCGCAATGTGGCGGGCAATCTCTTATCGATACGTTCACCACGGTGAAGGATCACTTCTAGAAAACCGGCCGAACGGAAAGCGAGATGCTTTCGCAAATGCGCTAATGCAGAAGCAAACTATAATCATTTTCTTGTTTGCATAATAACGCTCTGCCTTATGGTTTTGAAACACTCCGACTAAACTTAGATGATCCTGCTATGCGTGGGCATCAATCGATGAGATTTCTCTAATTTCAAAGACCCACATAAGCCCAGAAGATGCCGCGGCTAGAACCAAACTGGTGGGTTAATACAGACGAGCTACATTTTGCTCTTGATCAGAACACTCTAATGCTGATGAACACATGCCATGTATTATCTAAACCTTTTCATTCGAGAAATCAATATGCCTTCAGATGGACACCACAATACTTCTCGACTCATGATATGCCTTTATTTAAATTTTCACTACCCATCAATCATCCTAACGTTTTGCTGGATCATATGAATCCTTCGATATAACAAGAACTTTCATCCAGCTACAGTTCTCTAGTTTGCTGAAAACAAAGAGAGAACACCAGTTGGACATAAGCGATTGGAAAGAATTTAAACACATCCATGTTAGGTAGGTGCGGGCATGCCCTTGAGGGTTGCCTAATTCCTGATGACGGGATTAGCCCTAAAACTTCCCCAACACTCCCTGTCTGAATACTTATCAGCAGCAAAAAGCTCTTTTGCTTCAGAAAACCACCTTTCCCGGAGCCACCCGAAAGCTCATCTGTTTTCGCATCAAGTTTATCGTCGATACGCACCATTAATTGCGTGTATCCCTGTTTGTGCCTAATTTACGTCCTGTTGAGAACTCTCAAATTGAGAATCCAGTCTCAAAATAGTACGACCGAAAATCTCCAAGCCAACGGGAAGTTAGACAACACAGAGAGCAAAATATTGACATCGATGGCTCATTTGTTACGAATTTTCGGGCGCTCGATAAACTTTCATGTCGACTGGTCGACTCCGAGCAAAGGAAGGTAAAAACCCATCTTCACTCTTAGTTCCCGGTCAGTGGACACAGAAACACCCCCACCGGAGGGGGATATAAATTGAACTCGATTGATATCAGTCGGTAAATCTCTGTCTCCGGGACACAGACGACGAAGAGACATCGAAACAGGACACTCCAGTTAATCGATGGTATCACCTTTTGCTCGACTATCGACCACCTTTTTCCCCGATCAAGCTGTAACTTTTTCGATTTCCTAACCAATTAAATCTAATCATTCCATTACTTTGAAGCTGGCTGGAAAATTGAACTAGACGATGGTGCCTTCCGTCCCTTCCAGTACATACAACCGGTTTCACATTGACGTAACACTGCTAAACGTTCGAGTGAATAAAGTGTGCTTCTTCTGCGAAAGAAATTACCCACTTAGATGCGCATCGAGCATTAGCGCAAGCTTTGCACCAAATCGCATTAGAAGCTTCAATGCCGTCGCCGCCGTTTAATGCTCGCCTACACGCGGGCTCCCCAATCGGTTGGGAAAACGGCTTGAAAACGGAAAGTGGTTGCCAGTTGAATTAAAGGCATCATTCACGGCTACCACCTAGGAAGCTCTTTGGGGAAGCTTGGCAAGTTTGATGAACGTTTTACAAAAGGTATGAAGGTGTGCTCCCAGCTTTCCCAGCGTGTGCAATCAACTGTGCGTGGAGTTGGGTTGCATCTAACGGAAAATACCCCACACAGTAGGAATTTAATCCAGCTAGAATGGTTCGTCGCTTAATGGTTTTTATTACTACATTTTCATTTACCATTCCATTGGTGTTGGACAGTCATTTGACAGCATGTAAGGAGAAACAGGAAAGCTCCCTAAAGTGCCTCTGGTCCGCCTCTTCAGCTGACAAATCGAGTACGGATCCGGCAGATGAAAGCGGCAGTGTAGCCAACGCACTCGAACGCCAGGACCCATCAAAAGCTTCGACAGCCTTGCCTTGGACCCACACAGTAGTGCGTACGTGGATGCCACGCTTTTCTCGCGCCCCTTTTTTCAATTTGACAGAATGATGAATGGTACCGGAGCGCATGGGAGCTCCGGCTATTGCAACATCATCTTACGCGGCGTCATGAGGCTCATCATCGCCACTGCCACCATCGGCACCATTTTCCAATCATTCCAACCCTCCACAGCCTCCGCGCACCAGGAGCACCGTTTTTGTTTTCGGCGCGGGAATGGAGGAGGAGTGGCGGCGGTGAGCCATTTATCAACGCGCACACGTCACGAAACGGTAGTTAGCTGCTAATAAATTTCCATCTCCCATTTCGAAATGAGATTATAATGCCCCCACGTGGCGACCACCGGCAACCTTCTTAGGCCTCACGCTTCCTCGTCGTCTATATAATTCACTTGGCTCAAAGTGGACTGAAAAGTGTCGGTTTTTCCTTCCCCAAACCCACCGTTCATTCAATTACCCCCATCGTTAAGTGTTTGTTGATCTTTGAATATAAATAATAACTTGGTTAAATTTCCGCTTATATTACTACACTGTCGCTAAATGTAGCTGTTGGTTAGTTTATTTGCTTTGCAAATTGATTGCTCTGTCCTTCACCTTGTGGCTCGTTTGTTCTACTCTCTTATCAATCCACGCCACCGGAATGACAACGGCGAGACCTCACTTGCCACGGAAAACCAAACGGCTAACGGGGTTTGCAGGAGAGCCTTTGCGGTTTTTGCGGTCCACGGCGAAAGCCATCCGGGGGATAGCTCCCGATTCTAGGTGTGCTATCCTCGCCCGTTCGATTGGCCGCCATTTTCCCACCACGGAATGTTAAAACAAACGAACGCCCAAATACCGCACGCGCTCACTTGCGGTGCAGGCAAAATCACACCCATAAATTTCCACCGGCTTAGCCGAAGCGGATTAAAATTGAATTTATGAAATTCGTGTTACGCGCGCGTTACAATCGGTCGGGGTTTTTGAATCGTGCCAAGGTGTGAGTTGTGTCGGTTTGTGGGTCGGGGTTTTAGAAAAACCGTCTCCCTCCCGCCCCGTTTGCCTCCCGGTTGGTCCTTGTGGGCAACAACGCCCCCGAGTCGGAAGTATTCACACGAAGAAAATGACGAACGATAGATGTGGGCAGCGGGGTTTGAGCTAAGCCAGAGACCAGGGGCTTCGTATAGGTCAAACTTTATGAACTGTAAATTACTAGTACCTCACGCTAGCGTACCGATGAAGTGGGAAAACTCTCCCACAAATCAGGCACAAGGCAATCGAGAGAAAGGGGGCCGGAAGGGAGTTTCTAATCTTTATGGGCGGCGGCATCTGCATTTCACTCCGACGCAGCAGGATACTCGGAGGAAAAGCTTACGGAATTGTCCTAAGGTGACTCATCAGTTCTTTGAGAAACATGTATCAAACAATTCACCTTCAATTCCAGTTAATATTTCTTCTTGCAAAATATTTCCATCCACTTATTAATCATTACGTTAACATTAATCTTTTACTGTTAGGAAAAGATATTGTCCTCTTTTCGCATCAAAAGTTTATTTTATCATGAACGAGGATCATGCACTGGTATAAAAAATGCTTTAGTTACGGAAACATAAATCTATCAAACTATTTTTAATTGTGACATGTCCGGTTCAACGTCACGTTTGCCATTGACCGAATGAAACAAGCAACGAACGATACAAAATGAATTGTCTCCGCCAGGGATTAGTGTTGCGGAAAGGATGAATCCATCTATTCGTTTTTTTTCCTACTAAAATTTCCTGGAATAGTCATCAAACAACAAGTATCTGCAAAAAACTGGCGCCACTTCTGCACTGTAACTTTTTCTGTACGGATGTTCAATCGATGTCCATCGTGCATGCAACCATCTGGGTATCAATGATTCGAGGAAAAATCCAATAAACCGATCCCTGTGAAGGCAAAGTCTTACCGGGCCCGGAACAAGCTTCCGTCAGACACAAGTAGAGCTCGTGGGTGCAAAATAGCTCCGTTAAAATCATACAAATCAGATCAACTCAACCGCAGCCAAGCCAACGTTCAACGTGCAACTGAGCATGGTGAAAAGATTGAAACGGACCTGAAGTCCCTTTGGAACCACAAAATTGACGCGTAGGGAATTGGATGCTGATGGTTCCGAACCCGTTCAACCACAAAGGCACGTAACGAATGTGTCCATTCTCTTCCATGTCGGGCAATGCCATATGTTACAGAGTGATCTTTTCGGTATCCAACGAATACCGACAAGAGTGTCGTCCTTTTTTGTGATACTTGACAACATAACAATCATGTAAAAATAAATGATTATTCAAGCGACAATTAAAAATCCCTTCTGCTAGCGTGTCAACGGTGCTTGTGGAATGTGTGGTTTCGACACACAAAATCAAACAGAATCTACGTCATCGAGATCCTGTTTCGACTTTAATCAAACCAGTCCATCGTCCCTTTTGCATCGAGATCCTATTTCGACTTTATCCGAACCATTCTAATCTACCTCCTGAGCCACAACGTCATTCATGTCTCCTTTCAAAACTGACTTTAGCAACAGTTTTCAAATAAATAAAAATGTATGAGCATTGGAAATCCAGAGATTATGTTCAATGTGTTCTTTTCTTTCGTATACCATCGTCACCCTTTAATTACAGACAAGTTACAGATGGATGATTTTCATTTGAATTTGCTCTTTAATTTGATTGTTTTTATTGATAGACTGCACTTGTTTATTAATATGTTCAAACAAAGCGGAACAAATTTATCCAACAAATTTCTTGCACTTCCTCGTAACATTCCATCTTGCAGGTTTTACTTTCTACTTTAGCTCAACAGAATTGCCCTGCGAGCCAAAAAAAATACTTCCAAGCTTTTGAGGTCCAGCAAAAACACCAAATGGAAAACACTCCCGCTGCGTGGCCAGAACAACACAAATCGTTAACGTCTGAATGAGGCGACTGCAGTCCTGAGAAAAAATACTACCGCGCAAGAAGAAAAACGTTGCAACAAATTGGAACATCTTCAGGAGCTTCACTTTTTTATGTTGAGACTATCAGACGCTAGCTTTACCGAAGGCAGAAATCATACAAATTTAAATTGAATGAATCCTGTTCAAATTGTCTTCGAAACTTTTTCTCTCAGTCGCATCGTGGCAAACATTTTGATTTCTCTCCTCTGGACAGGATTTTTTATTATTTTTCCAAGGGTTCGTATTTGCTAAGGGTGTGCATGAATTTGAGAAAAGTAACTGTGGCATTGTTCACTTTCACAACTGTCAGCAACTTAGGCTATTTAATGAAAGCCACCTTCAGCGTGACCTCGAGGAAACATGCTGGTTGAGACTCACCATCGTGTATGAATTTTCCTTTTTCTGCCCCTTTTTTCTTAGTACTATGATAATATCGAAACGAACCCCGTTAACGTGTTGCCGCTACGAAAATGACCGACATGCACGCTGGATAGTGACGACAGAACTCACATAATATTGGTTTTACTCGACTTTACACCCAACGTTACTTTTGTCTGCATATAGTCCACATCCAAGCGTGAGCACACATTAACATAATTTCGTAAACATTATAATGGACGCGCGCTCACTAACGAAGCGTATGGCGGCAAAACGCCAGTAGCTCTTGACTTGATGTGCTCCGAAAAGATTAGTGCGATACGTTCCAAGGAAAACCGCCAAATTTATGACCATCATGCAACCGGAGGCGCGTGATTCTCATCTTCTCAAAAACACAAATACACCGAAAACAAAACAATAGATCAACAAACCATATGGGTGAGACATGTTTTTAGCATCCAAGAGTTTGCAACATCGCCCAAACATAAGTTCCGAAAGCAGAGTAAACTTTAGACGAGGTGGAGTTATGTAATGTACCTTTCTGAGCATAGGTTTTGCCAAACAAGCTTAATCAGCCGAAAATAATTTCATTACAATTCCAGCCATCGGTTTTTCTCAACACAAATCAAACATAAACCCATGGAGATTCACAATGAGCAAAAAATGATAGTCAGCTGCACCGAACGATAAGCTTTGCACTCCAGCTGTATTTCTGCGATGTACAAAAAAACACCTCGTTCGAAAGCTGCCGTCTAATCATGCATGCAGTAGATACACACTTGCAGATAACTGATGCACCACGCTGGCACACAAAAACCCATTGATACATAATACTTCGCGAACTTGTTTACTTTTCCGCGTCGTCTTCGCCTACTCCACAGGTAGCGTTGGCAACAGGCGCGAGATTCTCGACGTTCATAGTTTGGTTTGGTAGAAAGGAAAATCATGATCTTTTCGACGGGATTCCTTTCACCGATAAGCACAGCACAGGCTCCGCTTAATTCGCCACCTTTATTTGCTAGATTGCGATCTACCGACCACGGCTATGATGGGAGCGTTGATGTTGTAATCATTTTTAAATCGCACCACGCCACACCCTCTAGACTCCACCGCACTGGATAAACTGGAAAGAGGATTTGTTTAAATCACTCACTACTTAACTGCTGCTGGGAATGCTTCCGGATTTCGATGGCGGGTTAACTAAATTCTGCAAAATGTGAATGCTTAGAATTTTTTAACATTGGCACCTGTTTGAACGGAAACTGGGCGGTTTATAACACCGTGTCACCGTGAGCGAGAATTCTTCGTCACCTTTCGCCAAACATTAATCACTAGCGCGGTACACTACTGTGAGTTTACTTTATGATCCTTTCCACTGGTTTCATCAATCACTACAGCTTGAAGCCACTGAACAGCGAAGAGAAGCATTCGGAATCACGTCACAATCGAGAGTCAAAATAGAAAGACGCAAAGGCACGATCAAGCGACGAACCCGATCGTAGGACTGAGCATTCGACGACTGTCGTTTCGTAGGTTCAAACACCAAATAACGCCATCATCGGTAGCGTGGTTGAATTTTATGAAAAACAACATCAACATCGCTGGCTCGTGGATCCCGCCGATCTCCGTGTCAGAGTGTCGCGCAGATCGTTTGGATCTTCAGCAATTGTGGGGGTTTGTGCGCCGTGGGCTCTGTTGTACTCTTCTGTTTTCTGTCGAGCCCGCGCGCGCTCGGTCACTTGGTCGCTCACTTGGAAGCCTCATCGGCTTGTCCCTACCACTGTGCCCGTTCACTTCCGCTCCTACACCACCAGCAAAGCGGCGGCTATGATGAGCGGCACTTTTCGATTCAACTTTCATCCCCCACGACCGCCGAGTTCGTCGCCGCTTCTTCTCTTTATGCCCGATGCTCTCTTTACCTAATCTGCGGTGTGCACGTGCGCCCCGCAGCAGCTCAACGAAGCGCGGATCGCGCAGGTACATTGGCCATGTTGAATGCACCGCGATGAGAGAATGTACCGAGCATACCCGTCACCCATTGTCGCATGTACCTCCGTCATGCGGCCTAGGAAACGCACAGTCTGTGGCTCTTCATTTCGCGCGGTTCTATGGCGGTTGTGGAACTACTGAACGAAACTGAAACGAATGACCAATTGAATTAGGCACCGTTAAGGGGAAAATGTGGAACAAAACCGGAGCACGATACAAATAGACAAGTGAGAGGACGTAATTATTATTGGAGCTGATCAATAGGCTACTTTTAGAAGGGAAAGAAAAGCCTGGCTAACAGATGCAAGGTATGTTATAGCAGCTGTAATTATATAAATTTCGTTTATAATATAACTAAACCATGTGGAAAGGTTCGTAACATCGAAAAAATTTCACACATTGGAGATAATGTAGTATCGAACAATTTATTGTTTTTCACTCTATATTTCAGATTTGCTACTATTGAAGTTAACTTTTGAATACTGATATCTGCTATCTGCTATTGAAATTAAAAATATTTCATTCAATGGGTTCATTAAGGAATACTGTACACAATTTTTTCAAATGAATATAATCCGATCCTATTTTAGATTTATATCAATGTTCTCCGAATGGTTCACGGTTAACATGAATGCTTTTCCAACAAACAACATCTGCATTGCGCCATCGTTCTTTGTTGTAATACTTTTCATTGCAATCATTGGCCGTACTCTTCTCTTTTGCACTTTAATGCCAAACTAGAACCGCAATCAATCAATTGACACGTCAAACAATTTGTTGTCGAAGAAGCGGCACAAAAACCCATGCCAGAGTAACACATTGTAGCCCACACTTTTAACCCGTTCACCTATTGCCTAGCTCACGACTGCTGCTCTTACGAATCACGTGCCATGCAGCTTCTTAGAAATATGTATCACGAGAAAACCGTGGAAAAACCTTTGCCCCCCATCTATGGCGTTCTCAAGGGTATGCCCGCTGCTGCCCAAATATAATTCTCGACGGTTTTCGTAAGATTTTCCAACCGCCAACCCGAAGCGTGACGCGATGGTCAGCGCAAATTCGTGGCTGCGATCGACCGGCAGATGGTTCAGTCGAAATAATACGCTTCGAGGAAAGGTTCACTTGCGACAAATCCACTAGAAGGTGTCGCTTTCGGTCGAAGGTGATCTGCGGGTTTTGACACCTTTAATTGCGGCACCCCAGAAGCGCACATTGAAGAAACAAAGATCTTCGAAATGGCGAAACCACTTGCCACTTACTTGTCCGTTGACATCGTCAGGTCGCGAATTTCCAACAGTGCAGTTCTCTTAGACGATCCAGATGCATCCACTTACGCCGCGCAAAATGGTGGAATTTGGCACCCAAAATTATCCGAAAACGCTTCTCAATAATATGCAGTAATTCCTCAATTAATTCCACCGTCCCTCACCACCATGTCCAGCCAACGACCAAACGATCGTTATGAAAATTAAATGCGGGTCACGCCAACTGCGGAATAAATTATTCTCATATAGTGCCTCAGAGGGGAAAAAACACCCTAACGTGTTGCTTCTCACCACAAAGAAATAACTACATTTACGAATGGTTCCTAAACGTCGTCGTCGTTTCCCTTCCAAAACCGCATCCTCCAAAGTGCTCCGAAGATCGACCACGGATGGATGACGATTATTTCCACTCATATTACTATGCTTTTTTACTGTATTTTTTGTGAAAGGAAGAACCTTGGTGATGATCCGGGCCCATCCATATGCAGTTGCCCAGTATGCGCTCCTCTACAAACATGCTCCACGGCATGGTCATTTCTCGATCTTCTCCAATTTACCGACTAACACCTCAGTGCAACCGCAAAACCCGCTTTGCTTCAATAGTACCCCTCCCCCAGGGTGGTAAGGGTGGCATGGCGGGAGGAAAAAAGGGACCTACAGATGCTGCCATCGTTTCCGCATTGTGCCAGTGCCTCGGACGGTGGGCAGTTTTTCTTCTGCACGACGTCTGTCTGCGCAATAATGCTTGATGCCTTCGACACAAATCATATTTACCATATCGAGCTGTTTTCTCGACCGCTCACCTGTACCCGAAAGTGAACGGGTTACTTCGGGTGGACGGTGCCGTAACCGCGCGTTACGGTGCTTTTGTAATTCGAGCTTACAGCAGCTCGAGCTTCCCAATCTCGTGTGCCCTCGTGAAGAAACATATCGATCCCACATGGTGTTGTCCCTTTGACCCCTTAGATCGCTCCAACTCCCGCTCCTGATGGCCAATTGCAAACATGAGGAAGGTAAAATGAATCGCTTACCTCGGTGTAAGATGTCAATGCACAAGACATTCCGTATGATTCACCACCTCGCCTACTCGGCCATACTCCATTCGTCCGTTCGTTTTCTTTTACTTTTGTTAGGGTAATTCAAAAGGAACTCGAACAGCAAACCGGGTGCTCTCTTAAGGGAAGTTGGACAACCATCGGTGGGCAAGTGTCATTGATAATGCATCGATGATCGGAATGAATTGAAATTCACGCTTTATCCAATCATGAAATGCAACTAACTGTGTCGACAGGCGGTCCCGGTTCGTTCACTAACGATCTTTCTCCGACGATAGGAAGGTTTTGCTTTCAATCTTCTTAAGCTGGTCGCGTGCCGATAACATTGTTACATATTGTCGGTCATGGTACATCGTCTGTTTACTTTGCCTATCGTTACATAATTTCAATCGATTAGTTAAGTAGGATTGTTATGTCAGCGAAAAGAAATTTTTAAAGCAGGTTATCTTTGTCCTGAGCATTTGAAATTAATATCCACCAAACTCGTTGAAATTTTAAGTCTGAAAATTTGCAATACACTCATACGGAACCGTAAAAATAGTTCAAACTTTTTTCACGTTTGATTTACTGACCATTTTACCCAAGGACGGCTTCTGATACTCGATCGCGATTGAAAATTTGCAGTCAAAGCACCATCTCCTCCGAGCCATTGTAAATATAACCGGCAGTTGGCATGATTACGAACGCTTTCTCCACCAAGCACGTACTTTATGTTAGCGAAGATTGCTCTGTAAATAAGCACCACCAGTTCGTATCATTTCCTCTTGTGGTCGCCGACTGGCGGAAGCAACATGTTTACGAATTCGGTTTCGATTTCGGAAGCTCCCGAGCGAAACACTCCACTTAATATAAGCCATGTGCCTCTGAAGATGATGGGCTCACCGCGGAAGGAGGGGTATTAATTTTACCGATATTGTTTAAAAAGAAATGCAACAATATGGCATCGGTTAGTTCCGCTTGAAGGTACAGTCAGTTTTTCGAAACTACATATATACACAATGCCTTCCGACTCTCGTTGGGTCTACGTCCCATGCGGTTTTATTGTTCGTCATAACCACCGTAATTTTTTCTTGCCAAGTACGATAACGAAATATAAAAGTGTGTAACCTTCAATTACATTACGAAAGTTTAGGTGGTTTTTCAACATTTCGTTAAAGTAGTTTATTTGCAATGAATTTAATTACTTTTTTCGCGATCGCACAACCTTATCAGATAATAAAATCCATCCTCGCAAAACAAAACATCGAAATTACACCACCCCTAAATAAGATGCGCCCGCAAAATGCAGCACCGTTTGGTGAATCGCAAGGTCTTTCGTTTCAGTGGTGAGCCATATCGGCCCCAGATGAAGGTGGCCTGCACCACGTGAGAACTGCACCGTGTCTTCGTGAGGTGGGAAAAATTAACTGCACCGACGCCCCCCGTGCAGTCGCCGGTAAGAAACCCCGGATGTTGAAAGCCTGCTAACCGAAAGAGTCCCAAAAGAAACGGAACTAATTTATGCGGGAACAATCGTGCCTGCCTGCCCCTAAGGGGTCACACAAAACGATCGCGTTTTAAAGAGGGCGCACAATTAGTTGCACCTTGCTCAACCGCATACCCAACCCGATGTTAGGAACGGTGTTTTCTAACAAAACGATGCTGCTGGAGATAATGAAATGATTACGTTAAACATAGATTATCTGCAGCTCGTCGGTCTTAAAACAGGTTACATTAAACAAAGAGAACAACAAGTCCGTTGTCGACACCACGTGGACAATGCACTTTTAATGAAACTTATTCAAAACAGCACACCATATTTTAAAATGCTATCTGACAGAACAAAACATCAATTTCAAATATTTTGTACATGACAAGCAAAAAAGTTTTTACGTACAAAACCATCTCTAAGTTCTTTGTGCCATTATGTTGATGCTATTAGGTAGTACACTTATCTATTCATTACTTCATAGTTGTAATAGATGAATTGAATAACAATCTTATAAAATGTCAATTACTTTCATCACCACAACTTTTACTTTTGACGACGGTTAATCACAACTATTTTACTGTCTTTTAATTTCCTTTCCCTGTTGATGTTTTCTTTCCCACGGTGGCTCTAAAATATAAATTATCTTTATGGTCAATCGAGTGCATAATAATTTCAACGAAAGCAAACGATTTCCCGTTTGTTTGGAAGAAACAAAAACCACTTTCGGAATTTCCATCAACGATAGTGCTTCAGTGCTTGGGTTCAATGTTTCTAGTGTGTTGTCCTCTCACTGATAGTTAATAATTCATGCAATTGAACTACTTTATGAAGAATGACATCATCAATCTTGTCATTTATCTTGAAGAATTTATTTCTTACAACTCTGATTCGTATAGAATACAAGAATGCAATCTATCGATCTAATATGTTCTTCTAGTTTGTGTTTGTCGTTCGATGGACCGTAGTCACACCAACAACAAAAACACTTATCCTTCACTCCAGGCTCCTGTTGTGTAATTATGCTCAAGTGCCTCCCCTTTCAACCGGCGCAGTAGCAATTGGGTAAGTACCGAAAATGCATAAGTAGTGCCTTTTGCCCCCAGAAAGCGGCTCCTTTATCGATACTCTTCTATTTGGCTTGTTGATTATCCTCTTCCAAGCAACCAGTTTGAACTGACGTCGAGAAAGCTCGTCGGCCAACCGAACTCAAGATGCTCGTGGCTGCTCTGGCACACAACAACACAAACCCCGTACAGACATTGAATAGGAAGGTCAGCTAATTTTCAATTTCAGCTCATCGCTCTTAGCGTGCGTACGATTAGTATGGCGAAACTCCTGCCGATTCAAAACACCATGCGTGCTGCAGGACGAGGATGGAGGCGTCTCGAGCGCAAGAAGGGAAGTGTCGGTTGAAGTCTAACGAGTTTCTTGAAATCGAACAAACCTGTCAGTCGAAGATGAGGGCCGCCCATGGGGCAGAGGAATGACCAGGTGCTTGTGGACCCATCGCTTGGCTTAATGGAGCTTTGAAAGTATACGATTCCAGATATGCACAGTCAAAGTTTATCTTGTATCGTAATTGACTAGACCCGATTGAAGCAAAGAAAAGCTGTCGAAAATGGGGAGAACTCTGTTTACTCTAGTTCAATAACACAGGTTGTGACAATTTTGTATAGATCCTTCAAAATATACCCCACGTGGAACAGAATGCATACGGATAATGCAATTACCATAACAACCACCAGGGCCTTAATTATGTATGTCTGAGCATGCAACATTGCAAATATCCCCCCGAAACTCCAAGTCTACAAACACTATTGATTCCTATTGTCAAACACACAAAAATGGCCTCTATTTATCAATCACCAGTCGTGGTTGGTTCCATAATATTTACAGAAGCCAAACAACGAACCATCCCGTAGCAATCAACAGCTAGACCGGGACTGGGAAAGCTTTCATTTCAATCAAAGCAAGCCACCTCAAATATTACCTCCTGTTGCTTTGATGAGCTGAAAGTACGGCACACAATCAAATACGGAGCATGATTTTTTTTTTTGTAAAATAAATCATTTGCCTTTGAGATTTCTGCATTACCGCATGGTTTGTGCCTTTGTACATCTTCATATTTGTGTTATTTTTATAAATAAAATTAAATATGCCATTTCACCAACATAGGATGTGAGCGTGGGTTTTTATCGAGAATGTCAAATTTCCCATGAACATGAAACAAAACGCCACGAGTGTGATGGTCGCGCCAAGATTATAACTCCAAACAGTCACATTGTTAGTCACAAAGACAATAGAAGATAAGAGCTAATTGATGTGCGACCTTGCAGGAGGCTTTGCTGGTCGAATTGATTCCTTTTTTACTATTTTACCCGGAGAATGGCTGATCCCTGAACGAAGTTCAGTGCCAAGTTTCGAGTCCTCACACATGGCAACAACACGAGCATGATCGTATGACCTTCAAAAAATGGCCGTTCGGTGAAGAGTCACCACGCACTCGGCGATACTTGAAAGCATTTAGGAACAACCATCTCCGCAGAGACATCATCTTCATAATCAAAATTATAGAGAGGCATCGAAAGGGTGCCGAAAAGGTAGGGTGGGTTAGTATGAGGGGGGAACTTGAGCTACACTTACTCTGAATACCATTACGAGGGGTGGGGGCAGGGGGCCCATTCACCCGCATGCACACAAACACATAGCTCGAAATCGAAGGCACATTTTCTCGCTGATTTTGCGCCATTTATCTTCCGCCATCATCATCATCAGCAGCATCTTTGTCGACGGATCCTCAGTGAAGGTTTTGATGGCGCTACCGAGAGAAGGCGATGGCGCAATGTTTTTCGCGACCTCCGACATTGCACACACAAACACGCACGTGAGATCGCGATCGCAAACGTGTTGCTCATTGGCGAAGCGCGTGGGTTGCGCGCGCGCGCCTTCACTTGTCACATTCCATTCCGATTCCGATCTTGCGTACATGCGCATCTGCACTGTTTTAGTTGTGGGCCAAGGAGTGAAAGATAAATGATCCTTGATCCCAAATTTCCGCCAAACGCAAGAAGCACAGGAACTGGTAAATATTCAACCACGTGGTTACATCTGTTTTGGCGCCAAAACCAGCGCTGCTGAAGTGTCGTTAATAATGCAACTTCGGATTAGAAAGGGCCAATCTTTAAACCATCATGGATGCAGAGGAATGTATAACGGTTGATTTAGATTTTGATTCGATCAAACTAAACCGTGACATGCGGTATCGAAACCGTTTTCCTATCGATTTGCCGCAGGGTGGATCGGATGCACATTAATTAGCCTGTCACCTTCTCTTGTCGAGTTCGCTTGCCCCTATCATGCCACTCTCCTTCCCACTCTTCACAGCCCTGGAAAGTGTGAATGCACCAAAGTAGCCATGTTTCGCCGCCCTTTACCGAAATCCCCGACACGGAGTAGCTCCGGGAGTGGATGTGACAATCTGTCATTTCCTGTGCGATGGGGGCTAATTGTTACCAGAAAATGTCTCCAACCACAGGATGCGAAAGAAAAAACCAGAGCCGTTGGGAAAATCACTCCCTCTCAGATTCAGATTGGTTCCATGTCGGTTCAAATTTACGAGAATAGCAGCACAAAAAGGTACAACAAATAAATTTGACCTCATGTGCAGTGATATCCGTTCGGTGTTTTTTATAATTAACCCACTGCAGTAGTAGAAGGTGTTTTGAAACGGAACATGTTAAAAACGAATCATATGGTAATATGGACGGTTGGTAATTAAAATCAACACACCACACATTTAAGGTATTGCAATCCAGAGATTGACAAACAATCAATAGCTCATAATATTTCTTCACAGAGATTAATGAAAATCCATTAATCCATTAATTGAAAAAAAAATCTGAGCCTAATGAAAACGTAATTTAGAATTCTTTTTAAATGCTTTACAAATAAACATTTTCATTTTTTCTTTTGTAGAATAATCATAACGCAATCATTAAATAACTTACCCCAAAGCATACATCTATCTCCTATTTCCTAGTGCTTCCTTGCAGCTCCTCGTACATTCACTCTACGGGCTATTACACCCATTAGAGTGTAAATCTCTTCAAGGAACATAAGGAGCTCCCTACCGCCACGTGCCACTACTCGAGAATGCATTATAAAATCATAGCCACTCAAATATTTATGCCCTTCGGCAGCTCTGTTCTTCGTTGCATACTGCATACTGAAAACTACCACCGACGTTTATCCCGGAAAGGGTCAATTCTCGCGTGCATATTGCAATGTGTTAATGGGACAATGTGATGGTCCTCGATAGCGGGCATAGGTTAGCGAAGGTTCTTTCCCGCGCCTTTCTGAACAAGTGGTAAAACGATTCCCGACTATGAAGATTTTACTTACTCGAAGGATAAGTGTTCCACTCCACGATGAGAAACGTGGGAGAGAATGGATCTGCACAATTCACACGAGGAAGATAAAACCTCGACTGCATGTACATGCATTTCGCTGTTAGGAATTTGGGAGTACCATTCCAAAAACCCGAGGAGAATATTACTTTAATAGAACTGCATGCCGCGGACAGCTTTCCCGCTTTTGTGGCATATTTCCGAGGATTATTTGGGAGTGCAAACAGATCCCAATAGGAAACTGGTACAATGTCTTCGGGAATATTACCTACCACACCGGTCTTTCTCTTTCCTTTCCATCCCAAGCCGATAATCCCATCCAATGATGTTTACGCAACGACGGCCATTGCACCAAGCTTTGATTTATTATACCCTACCCAGCGCCACTACCCAACAACGCCACTTGAATTACCCTTATCCCCCTACTTTTGCCAGTGAGAAGTTTTCGACAGAAGGTATTATGTAAATTACTAACTAAACATCGCGGCGTGGCCTGGACTCCGGGAGATGCAATCGTTACGAGCCCGACAAGGTAAATATTAGTTATTAATTAAGCGCAGTTAACCGAATTATCTCAATCTGCTTGCGATCGGGGCTTGTCATACCTTTTGATTCCGGCGAGAGGTTTTAATACCAACAGAAAGTGAGCGCAATGGATGCGCCACCATGTGGATTGGGATTTAATTAGTGATATTTTACGGTATTCCGTGATAAATGTTCTATTTGTTTAATGAAACATAATTATATAGGCGATATAGGCATTTGATGAAATACTCTTTTTGAAATGTGGACGTGGCTTTAAGATGGTATGAAAGAATCGAAGTCGAATCTTTTTCGATAGAATAAAGATTATCGCATCCCCCCCATCGACAAGAAGTCGATGAGGAGATGAGACAGGACAATCATGTTGAAGTTGCGTTTGACTGACCATTTGCTCGCATTCCACCTCGATCTTAAAGAGAACGCAAACGATGCCCTACTATAGTTCCATGAGATTCCGTTGCCTTACGTTCCCATCGTACCTTTTTCTCTATTGAGGACACAGGAAACCTTGAACGACAAAACGATGCCGTCTGGCTCGTTGCTCTATATATCTTGGACACTCTAAAGTCCGTCGTGCACCACAACGTCATGCATCACAACATTGTGCGCTCTGATTGTGTGTGAGTTCAAGAAGCACCCGCGACACCCGCGTTTTCTCAATCGAACTAAAAGCTAACAAGCGATCCCTTTCATACAAGGTAAGACAGACGTGAAGGTCGCCGATCACTGGTCTCTATGAAGGCTGGTCAATATGATGCAACACGGTCTACGTTCTCGGAGTCATGGATGCTGTCCGGATGACGATGATGATAATGAGGTGGATAGCTTGGAAATCTTAAATACAGCAACCTAGTTTTACGTTAAGAAAAGGGAAAGGCTTCCTTCCGCTTACGATAATCTACCCACGCTGTACAAACGAATCGCAGAAACGAAAGATTCGAAATCTTTTATGAACCATACCCACGTGTTGACCGGGTAAACGTATACTGAAACGTCACAAAAGGGGTACAGTACATTGCTCTTATGCCAAATGAATCTCAATATAAATCCTCCACAAAACCCACCATCTCTCTATCGCGGCAACCACAATACATCTATGGAAAAAGACTTTGATGGTAGATTGCAGTTGCAGATGCAACGGAAAGTGAATTGACGCAATTGGTGCACTAATGGGTCTCTTTACTTTTGCGACGCGCAATATCGAACGGGTGACCTAATGTAGGAAATAAATGACAAGATACAATACCTAACAGACCACATACAACAAATATTGTATTTGATCTTATAATCCTTTTTAAGGACATCCACACCTTGCACATTGATGGCACTTAGATTATGGAAGCAGTTGTGGTTGAACTTGACGTTCTCAATGGTGAGTATAACTGCTCACATCGACTAGCATAGATCTCATCTCATGCCATGGTTAAATATATTAAATTAAATTTCACTATTTCAAAACTGCAACTGAGCTGCACAATTCACAAAAATCAACAGAACTTTCAAATCTCTAGATGTGCTGATGAACGAACTCACTAGATGTCGCTAGTAATCTGTTATACTACAGCATACCGAAAATTCAAGTTTAGATCATATTCGAGCGCCTTCAATAAACCCTTATTTAAATCCTACAGCGATCTTTTCTGGAGATATTTTTAATTATATGTATTCCAATTTTATTCAAATGGTCTGATTTATTTTTATTTATTGAATCCATGGATTCAAATAGGAAAATTTAGAACAGTTTTATCAACTGGGTTAGATATTTTTGTGTGTTTTGTTTTCGAACACTTTTGACAGTTTTGCCGTATCGTAGCTGATAACTAGTGATGGGAAAATATATATATATGGGCAATATGTGCCGTTGCAGTGATACATGACATTCAAATTGAATCGATCGCCACGATCGACTTAAACACTGAAGCAACTTATTTTGTTATTTTGTCAGCACTTTCAGCTTTATCACGGAGCGAACATGTTTGATGTTTGTCGGCCTACATCGACTCTCTACGTGACTAATGCGACTCACCACATGTATGGATCGATTCACATCAAATTCAAATAGGTTCAGATCAAGTGTGAATAAAATCAAATCGAGTCCCTAACAAATCAAAACAGATTCGAATCCTAAACAGATCAAAACAGATTCGAATCCCAAACAAATCAAAACAGATGGGATTTGAATCTTTAGAATCCCTAAAGGGATCGAATCTTCTAGTCTTCCAAATCCCGATTCTGCCAACACTAATAACAACAAAACAAATTCCACCCGAAACACGGTTTTGCAGTGATATTTTACATCGTTGAAGATTTCGTTTGTGATTCTTGCCTAAAAATGGTAAGTTTATTGTTAGGAAGTACACATTTGCACACCCGAGCATAATTTGTTCGAAATGCTAAGTTTATTGAAATATCCTTGCTGCTCTGTTGTGTGATTTGCGGGTGTGTTTTTATTAGCTGCACCATGGACGATAATATCTCTTTACAATAACTACCATAAAACATGCAATGACCGGAGGGGAAAGCTTCTCATGGCTGTTCAATGGCTGCTGGTGGTTCATCCATCCTTTTGCTTGGCTGTGCGGTGCTTATTCTGGCGTTCCCTGCTTATGCCGAAACTTCCGAAGCAGCTGCACTGGCATCACTGCGTTTGCCGCCCCACGAATGGAACGGATTGCGTATGACCACCTTCGGTTGCTTGTGCGGACGAACGACGGTTCGCTTGCCACCCCACGGATAGAACGCCTGGTCGTTGCTACGCTTTCCACCCCAGGAATGAAATTTTTGCTTCGACACGTATCGAGGAGTGTCCCTTTTCTGGAGCACATTGCTCCCGGTCAGTGGATCTCGGGTGCAGATCGTTAGCAAATATTCATGTATAATGCCCATGAGCTGCTGATCGCTAACATTCTCTCTCAGACAGTGATAAAACTGCCGCGCACTTCTGGAGCAATAGTCTTTGAATGGTTGGGAAAGCTTCATTGTTGCCCCAGATGAGTCATCTTTTCGTAATGTATTAAAAGCTGAAAAGAAAAAGATTAGAATGCGGGAATCAATATGGGAAAGTATACCATTTTTTAATGCATTTTAGCTCTACCCTGCCACAACTCAAACGGAACGTCAAAAAAGCACTACTCCGTGTCTACACGTACCATAATTGCATGATTGCGTTACATTAATTGAACTAACTTTCCTCTACCACACCCAGCGGCAGGATATGGTGTAAAAAGCAATCACGCTAAAATGGATTGTAGACCGTCAACAACGAAAGTAAACATACACATGTTCCAAAGTGTCCATCATGCAGACAGAGTAGAGAAAAAATAACAACCCTCTTCCGCCACACGTGGCTTCCGTGTAGAGAAGTGTGAGGAAAAAAAAACTTCTAAAATTCAATCAACAGTTCGTTGATTTCCGGTTGTGACTGCTCACTTTTTTCTCCTCCGGAACCGCTTGTGTCGTCCAGACGTCCTGCGACTGCTTGCCCCAAGGATATTTCCACGCTATCGTTATACGAATCAACCGCTTCGCCATCGTCGTAAAGCACCGAACACGCGTCATCGTAGCGCGAAAATTGGTCCACCATGTACTTCCGGTAGCGATTGAGAAGCGACTCCAGAACTATAAGCTCCCTCGCACTAACAACGGCACGCTGCCAGGGTACGGTCGAGGCGAGGGTTAACTTTGTAATCGGAATTACATTCGCTCCTTCGCCATGAGTAACGGACGAATCGGGTTCATTGCCGATACTATTCCAAACACTTTCCTCGAATCCGTTGCCTGCGAGCGGATCGGAACGATAGAAAGCACTGCCGGGAGAAAGGTGCGGTCGGTCACAGTGGCAGAGCGAAGGACCACCGGTTAGCACGAATGCGGCCACTGCCAGCAGTAGACAAAACATTGCCATCGGGTGACACCGTCGTAAATTACTAAACTCCGTAGAAAAACAACGCCACCGGAAATCAGTGGCCGATTCCGTTTCCTGTCAATCACGTTTCTTTTCCTTATTTTTGAGATTTTTTTAAACGACCACTTTCCAATCCCTTTGGGATGGTCACTTGTTTTTCACACCGAAATTCGTTCACCCAACGACGAAAGATACATGTCGACGCGGTCACGCTCAATTGCTAACTGGTTCACCTGTTGAGTGACGAGTGTCCTTTTTATACCTCGTCCTGTGCGATCAACTTTGGCACCTCGCGGTTCCCTTTTGCCGACCCTCTGCAAAGCCACACAAAGGATGAACCTCAACAAATCAACGATTCGTAAAATCCCTTCCCTTGGGAAAACTGCAATGAAATGGTGCGCGGTGTTGAAGGGTCCTTGATTGCAGACAATTACAAACGATTGAAGTATTTCTTCCTTACAATTTGTCAACAGCATTACGAAGATCGGCGCCCTAGTGCTGCTGTAGGTGGTGCAGGTGGATTGGTGCTTGATCTTAGATTCATCCCATTATCAACACCAGCTCAACCAGCTCATTTTCCCATTCCCTATAGGGAGGTGAATAAATGGATTGGAGGAAGTGTCCTTTTCGCTAGGATGCGTACCGAAGCGCGCCCACCCCTTTGCCCACCTCGTTCGGCAGCGGACGGTGTGCGTGCGTAATGAAAAGTTTTCGGCTTATTTTAAACCGTATACGATAAAGGGGGGGAATGGGACGGTCGCTGCGCACAAATGACCGCTGTAAAGTTAAGAGTCCAACTTTCCGGAAGGAGCAATCAAATCTGTTCAACCGACCGGAATAGATGAAGTACGATGTTGAAGCGTTTGAACTCTTGTGAAGCTCACAATAGTTTGTACGGAACCGTTTAAATCGTACACAAAGTGGTCCACCTTTTCTGTGTCTCCATTGGCGCGGTGCAAGAATCGCTCAATTGTAGTGGAAAACATTTCAACGTTATGCATTCAGTTTTGAAGCCCCGGGTATCGTTGGAAAGATTTTAACCGTTTCATACTTGTAAAGCTCTCCGTCAAGAGTGTGTCGTGACGCTAGCAAATCCTTCTTGACTCGTGACAATCTCCACTTACCTTGAGTTAGAGCCCACGTTTCTAAAAATGCCCGGTTAAGTTTTGCCATTTGAAGAACTCGTTCAGGGTAGCTTACAACGGCTTCTTCGTTTTGCATGGCGAACGCCAAAAATCCAACAAAATTAAAAAACCGCAAGGTTAGTCCTACGTCATCCGCAACAAACGAACGAATGCGGTGAGGGCTCACCTCCCCCGTAATAAAACGGGTCCATTCCGGTTGATTAAGTTTGGTGATGGTTTAAATATGGTACATTAGCTACTTTTGGAAAGTTTGCTCTCTAATTTGGATCGTTTCACGTCTTCATTCTTCTTGGCTACAGAAATTTAGGTTCTGCGGGGATGGCGATTGTCCCGATTGGGTGTTGGCCGAAATACATTCCAATCTTGCCCAGCTTACACCGGACCAACTGAACCAACTGGGGGAGCATACAGCGAAATCCATCTTAGGAGCGGTTATCCCGGTGCGTTTGATCATAAGCATCATATTTTGTAGATGTGATTTTATTAATTTCTGTTTGTTTGAGCAGGAAGATGAAATTAGCCAAATCTACGCCATCACCAAGGGCTCCATGGACGCACCAAAGGGAGGCATGGCTTGTCTGCGGTTCCTCTTGACCATTGCGTCGCGGTACAACACGGAGATTACCGTATTCGGAACGGAATTACAACAGCTCGGTTTGCCAAAGGAACACACCGCAATCATGTGCCGTTTGCTCGGAGACCACGTGCAAAAAATAAGAACTGTCCTGCGGGACAATAGCTTGAGTATAAATCAGCTGGAAACGTTTCAATGTACCATTCCGAAGAATACGATCGACTGCATTCAGCTTAAAATTGGGATACACAACGAGATTGTCGACGGAGTGCCACAAAAAACCACTCACACTGTGAATCTCAACCGGAATGATGCTCTGCTTTTGCTGAACGAGCTGAAATCCGTACGTGATACAATGGAGAATTATAACTTTGATAAAAAGTATACAGAAGAAAAATAAAGAACGATAAATAAAATGATTTTAAAATTCAAATTTGAACTGAAGTCGTATAGTAAACTGCATTAACTATCAACTCTGCCTCAATTTACTACTAAAAATTAGAAAAGATGGAGAAATCTTGCTTTGAACAAAGTTGTGCTTTTTAAAAAGACCTTTTTTTGGGACCACATATACTAACAAATATGCATTTCATCATTATAGAACTATGCATTTCATCATTCATCCAAGCCTGGAAGGGGATACCATTTAAATCGGTTTAAGCCCTTAAAAAGATAATTAAATTGTCCAAACGGTGTACAATAGAGTTGTGAAACTTTTTACGTAGTTAGATCAACTTGAGATCTTTCGATTGGTGTGCCATTTGCCCCGATCGGACTCATACAGCCCGAGATATTACTTGTACAAGGTTTTGCCCCAGTTTTTGCCCCATTTTTTCCTTGTATTTTTCAGTTGCCTTACATTACAGCCGTGAAACTTCTTACGTAGCTAGATCTATTTGAGACATAAACTGAAACTCCTCATATCAATCCTACTATACTTATATCATCCTTCGAATCCTACCTGGGTTTGAGACCAGATTTTAATAAAATCTTGGTATCAGAGGTCGGTAAAAGAGTAAATGAGGCCCCTGCCTAGATTCTCGTCCTCCTACCGATTCACATTTCCAACCAGTTCAAACCTGAAGCTATGCAAAACGCAGTACATGCGGTAATTTCAAATATTTTAACGCTACCGGTTCGGTTAAAAGAACATAACGGTTTGAAATAATCATGCGAACAATAGCTTTCCGACCTGCCTATTGAATGATCCTGGTAGTTATCGAACAATTACATTTTTTATCCGTGGGATAAAAACTAGACCTGGAAAAAATGTGTAATGTGTTTTATATAAGACAAAAATTTCCTTCTGAACGAGGAAAAAACTAAGGTGGCACCATCAGCGGCCCTTCCAACAATTGCCGAAAGCCTACGTGGGGGTGACGTTCAAGTAAGTGAACGCACTTTTGAAGTCGTCCAAAATTTCACCTATCTTGGGTCAAAGGTCAGCACCGACAACAACATTCAACAGTCCGAGAAAACTCTACCGCTCACGATACCTGTCAAGATAGTCGAAGCTGGGACTATACCGGACATATATAGTTCCAGTGCTCACATACGCCTCCAAGACATGGACTCTATCCAAATCTGACGAAACCCTCTTAGCCGTGTTCGAGAGGAAGATGCTCAGGAGGATTTTTGCCTCGTATGTGAGGAGGGACAAGTGGAAGAGCCGATATAATGACAAGCATATCTATGAGTTGTACGGAGACCTCACAGTCATACAGTAAATTAGACTCGCCAGGGCTCCGGTGGGCTGGTCATGTAATGCGCATGGCACCGGACAACCCAGTCCGTAAAGTCCTTTTAGGTCTGTCCCGAAGGACAGAGATGGAAGGATGGCGTAGACGAAGCCGCCAGAATAGCCGGGATACGGAACTGCACTACAGTGGTGAGCGACCGTGAGCGGTTACGGATGGAGCTTCGTCAGGGCAAGACCGCTCAGCGGTTGTAGCGCCACCTAAGTAAGTAAGTAAGTACATATTTATTTCAACTTTAGTTCATTTAACCTCACATAAATAATTGATGTCATTTATAGAAGTTAGTGAATTTCTCATTATAGTCAATACTTCTGCAAAAATACTCTTTTGAATATCACAATAAACAATGATGAATAGAACTCAAGGTTGATAGTTTATTTGTTCACATTCCCAACTCAATATCACACGTCTCATGGTAACTATGGAAATTACTTTTTACAATTGTAAACCAGCAAAATTCCGTTGAGATAAAAATTACAGGCAATTTTTTATTTTCCTCTGTGAATACCTTGAAGCAGTTCTACCAATGGTTTATGTTCTTCCAAACTTGTTTCGGTTATTATAAGGTTATGATATTACATTTTTTTCATTGCTGTATATCACATTGACGGTAGCATTACAGTTCATGTGCTTTTTCCTGTGTTCGACTAATCAAATAGTTATATAAAGTCCTAGTTAATTTTTGTTTTTTTTTAAACATATCAACAGCATTTCTGTCAAGGAAGAATTCAACTGAATAGTTTAAGAAATATTGTAAATTTAAAACATGCACTTCTGCCCTTGCAGAAGATGCTTTTAAAGAGGCTGAACACTAAAGCCTTGAAATATATGGCAGCAAATTCATACACCATAGCTCAGACAACTTATTCCGTCTTCCGTCTGAAAACTTAATATTTTATCATGGAATGCATAGAAGATTTGTGCAATTATGTGATGAAAATATTGCATTGCTTTATATACTTTTAAATTACGTTATTCAAATAAAATCATACCAGTATAGTTTACCCATGCCTTTGGCAGGGGATCCTGCCACCATATGATCCGCTTTGCACATGAAAGAACACAAGCAAAGATAAATTTATTTTAACTGAATATCAATCATATCGTTTCTTTAAAAATTATCTAAAAGTGTGTAGTACTGCTGCAAGTCGATTGTTTGCTTTACTTTAATCTTATCACTTCTTAGCCTCTAACGGAAGAATTTAAAATGTTTAAATTTTTGTCCAGCTTGCTTGATGTGGATAAAATTGATATGTGTACTTCTGGTAGATCATCAAAATTAAATTTGTTTAATAACCACAATCGAACAAGATTAATTACGATGTCGGTGATGTTATAAGTACTAGCTCCATGTAATTTAGCTTTAGTGGCTTTAATATGTGATATGAATACATTGCTTAACTGTAATTGTGATTACACTTCATGACAGCCCCATATTTTGCAATAATCTGTACTTTACGTTTGTCTGACTTATATCTTATTGTCCAGCCAGTTGAACCGGTTTCTTCTCAAAAATATAAAAAAACAACGCGCAGGGCGGGAAAAATTTACACAGATATTGGTAATGGGGTTTTCTGTACTTCGTTTACAGGGAGTGATGTTGAAAGCTCTCCATTGAAGGCGCAGTCGACACCAGTCGACACCAAATTGTCCTGTCGATCGACAAAAATACCTTCCTTGTATGACATCTTGGTTAAGCTGGACAAACCTTCATCAACGAGATTTATGAAATTAACGGTATCGTCATAGTTAGGATTTGTCACTGAGAGCACCCCATAGCGGCCACCATCGCCATCCTTGAGACTACGATACGTTCCACGTCGTGATTTGTTGCTTCGGTGAACAGAATATAGTTTTAGTACCTTGCAGTTACAAGATACTAGCAAAGCTATAACCAAGCCCTGAAATTGTAAGAAATGTATATGTTGTACACTCGCACGGAAAGTTGTTTATCTAAAGAATTGCATTAAGTATATTACACAACATATTTTATTTTTTTCTATATTGTTATTAAAATAGTTTCTCACCTGTATTCCTTGTGCAATGCTATAAATTGACCAGAGCTCAACAATGTTCCAAAGAGAAGCTATAGCACCGAGGCAGGCAACAGATGACAAAACGACAAGAATCTAACGAATTTGTAATAAGACATTAATAATATGAACACTGAAATCGTCGAAACTGACAATTGGTGGAATTGTGAACTTGTTGTTTGTGTCCAATGATTTATACGCCATGTGTGTGAATAATGTGATAAATAATGAATGAAAGAGCGATTTTTCCTTCAAGCGTAGCATGTGGCAGAGGAGTCCTCAAAATCAAGAGGGTTCGATGAAAAATTACACTAAAAAGGGACCACCTTAATTATTGTTCCATGCAGAATTTAAAATTGTGCGACAAAATGGCCCAAAAAATGCGGCAGAATGCTACATAAATTACTTATTCAGACTATCGAGAAACCGATATTTGATAGTTTTGGAGCATCTGTAATTCCAACAGTCTGTTTCAAGATAGACTATTTCAAGATATAAATCAAGACTATAAATAACAAAAATTGTTATGTTGCTTGGAATTTATTGCTCGCTATTGCAGAATACATACAGCCTTGTTGTTCTTAGTTTTGAAATCTATAGTATTTTGAGTAACATTTATGCTGGTGCATTGGGTCCCACATAAGCCGGTTCAAATTATCCCCTGATGATGATGAATTAGTTTTGTTTTCACGAAAAAGAATACAAAAGTGTATGAGTCCAATTATTTGCAGTATCATTAAGTTACATCATTAAGTTACAATACTCCTGTTTTCTCTGTTAAATTTTCATGAAGAGCATGGCATTTTTATAGGATGTATTAAACACGCTAATGAGCTTAGTCTAATTCTTCATATATCTATATTAAGCTTTAACAGATGATGTGCGATCAACGCTTGATTGAAAATATTCTTGCAACAAGTCTAGTAAAATAACTAAGAATTAAAAAAAATCATATATGTAAACTTCATAGTTTAATATCTTAATCATGAAGCATACCTTGAAAAAGAGTCCAATTTGTAAACCGCGTTTCTTCACCAACTTGTTCTTTGCTCGCGAATCTACCTGCAATGCTGCGGCTATTTTAATGGCTCCCTCTCCTTGACATGCGAGATAAAAACCAGAAAAAAGCAGAATAACCGATGGCATCAGAAAGCCCCAAATATATGCAGATCCTTCCATTAACCTATAAATAAAAAATATGTTAAAGGGGTGTTCCACTTAGCTAATAGCAAGTTTATTCTGATTTACCAGCAATGGTAATCTCCGTTCAATTGCTGCACGATCTGTGCAATGAGTTGTGCACCACTTATTTTAATTTCCTGTTCTTTATACTTGAAAGCGGCAGCTACACCCAGCATTAGAAGTGGAAATCCCCAGGAGATTATGCTATAGACATTCGGTAAAAAAAATCAATGTCGGTTATTAGAAGAAGAGTTTTTTTAATTTCTTTTTTAAGTACTAACCTGTAGTTCAATAGTGTCCTCCCCATACTTGGTTCAGGGCTTGCGTTGATATTATTGTTACAGTGGAACATAACGAGCGCATGGTGACAACAACAGCACAACCAACACAGTGATGCAAGTTTCATGAAAAGTAATGCCAACGATAAAGACAGACATAATTCCGGATCCTGGAAATAAATATGGTATATGATATGATAGATATCAAGGACCTAGAATCTGCATAAATTGCCTCTTTTATAGCAGCTTTATTTAAAACATTAATTCTAGTGTGCTTCTAATTTCCATTTTCTATTAAGTGGCACAACATTCCCTCGTTGGACTAGGCCTTTCTACAAGTAGACCGATTGACAGTATGTCATATAGAGATTGTCAGCCGTTCGTTTTTCCAAACAAAAAGCGTATCATAAATTCAAACTAAACATCAATTGGCACCTTCGAACAGAAGAACTGATACTTACCTGTACACCTCCAACACCGATAACAAATAGAAGTTGACTCATGAATAGTGTAGCCAATAGACTCAATAAGGTAGTACCAGCCAGAGACTTTAAATCTGAAAACAAACTAAAAATAAAGAAATTATTTCAGTTGTGTTTGCAAGGATATTTCAATAATATGCCAATACATGAATTGGAATCGCATGCGGTCTCGTTTTTCCAATGTTCGATTGATCTGCCGTACATTTTCGATGAATCGGAATCTTTTCCGTTGAAATATAAATCATTGTTAAAATCACAACAAACGATCGTTACTTACAACTTCCTAGGCGGATCATGGATCCTTGAAAATTGACGATTGGTTAAAATTAAAAAATTGAAGATTTTTTTAACCATCGTTAAAATTTTACGATTCCTTATGCGATTCCACGTATTGTTTCCGACATTTACTCCAGTGCAGCTGCTTTCTTCTAAAAACAAAACCAAGACCAAATTCTAGATATCTCGAATTTTTTATTTTTACCAACGTATGGATTAAAAAAATGGGCTGACTTCTATCAGCGAAAAGAAAAATATATTGATATATTAATTTCAAACAATTTTTAATGTTAAGTTGCATTAGTTCAGTATTTGAACAACAACATTCCGCCGGCCTTACGTTAGTTGGAAGGCCCCTTATCCAAAACCGACAAACCTCTTGATATTGGCATCTTTTAAAGTTCTACTACTGACTCTCTAGGGCAGTGAAATAAAAATAAAGATAAAAAATATCTCATTCGTTATTTGATCATACGAGCTTTAAACGTAAAAAGTAAGTACACGAAAAGTTATTCATATCTGTTATGTTTGTAAATAATAAAAATGTATGTGCAGAGGCGGATCTACCTATGAGCGGACTGAGCGGTCGCATGGGGCCACGAGCTTAAAGAGGCCCGGGTTTAAAACGTAAGACCGGAAAAGTAACCACAGGTATTATTCATCATTTATATTTCTCACTTTTGTATTCTTTTGCTGCAAGTACCTTTCGTATACTTTGATATTGCTTTATGATTGTTCATTTTGAATGTTCAAATGAACTACCAGTGAAAGTGTGCATTGTAGCCCATATAAATTATTTTCCTCTTTGCAGTCCAAATTGATCGAAGTATTTAATAATTACAGTGTTTTCAAATACATTGTCCGACCATAAAAAATCAAAATATCACGGTAGCTTTTTCACTTTGTAAAAAAACCTTTTTCAACAATAGAATAGATTTGAAATAATTTAAAGAAAATCAAGCATTTAACGAAGAAAACTTTTAAAAGGCATTTTGGAGCATTTTACCTCAAGACAGGTGCGTTTTGCCCCCATCCAGATATAGGCGATCAAAAATCGCACTTTTTTTAAATTGAAAAATTCATGATTGTTTTAGCAAAAATGGCAAAAACTCCCTAACAGGTTACTAGTCAGAACCTTTACGAACCAAATGAATGGATAAATTCAACAATCCCTAGCCAAGTTGATTGAAAATTCAAGAGTTTTCCTTAAGGGGTGCGTATTACCCCGTCTACCCCTATCTGACGATATTTGTTTCGTATCTATATAAATATAAACAACATATATTATGATTGTTACCACTTACCTATACGTTATAAAGGCAAAAGCAAGTCCAACTAAACTGACAGAACTACCAAGTACCACTCCTAAGGCAATAAGACCTCCTTGTGAGCCCCATGTTGTACTCAGCGCGCTATATGATATGTTCGCTGTCGGTGGAAACCCGTGAATATGACCAGTATATAGAGTTTCCATTTTTCTGTAGTTTGAAAACAGGTTAGAAAACTTGAAAATACAGTTGCATCAATAGTTCACATTTCTGTGTTAATGAGAATCATGACAATGTTATAGAAAAAAAACAGGAGTTTAAATAAAACGCATTTCAGAAAGAATAATAGGGGGAATATTTTTTTTTTACAGTTACAAAGCAACCGAAATTAACAACAACAGAAAATTTTTATTGCAATTAGCTTTTCAAATCACGGCTGGCATAGTTCATTTACTTTACTAGATCTATGCAACAATCGCAATTAGTTCGCATGTATGGCTTAGCTACTGCATATCCATTTCAATTGGTCTTTTGCTGGGTACTAAACATACATAGTGCGAGCTTATGAAGCATGGTATGTTGAACGTTTGTATTTTATTATTAAATATTAAGGGGTCAATGACGTTTTAGCGTTCATGCTGGTAAAAAACCGGCTAATGAGCGCTTGACCACTCTGTCGGCATGGGATGTCTTCGAATCCGAAAAGACACAGGACTCTACTATACCGTACGAGGAGACTAACTAACGACGCGCGCAAATAGAAAAAAGCCTGATAAAACACCAAAGGAAAAAAATGAGGATTGCTAAAAATTTATAGGTTTAAGATCTTGTAAACTTTTGTATGTGGTGCTTATAATAATACCTCACAAATCGAATACTACATGGACGCCAGGTTCACGTCCTTACGTTGGTCCTTATTTTTTGGTAACAGTTCTTCGAATCTTCAATTTATGTGAAATCGATAAACTGTACTGTGCTGAACTCACCACAGATTAAGCTATCGTAACCGATAAAGAAATTAGATAATGGGCTCTACAAAAAATGTACAAGTACATTTACACAAACTGTTTTAATCTGTTTTTCACAAATTTTAGTTTAATTATTCCTTCGAGGATTTGTTTACTTTGGATTGTAAAACATTAAATCGAGAAACCTATAGTTTCACTTGAAAACATACTACAGCAGAAACATAAAACATCGTCATGAAAAACTCTCTTATCTAATTTCATTAACTTACACTTTTAATTGTTGTTTTTTCGTCAAGATAATCTTCGATAGTTATTTCACGAAAAATCATGCAGGCGTTAAAACAGATGTTTTTAAATTAATTGATAACCAAGTATACAGGTGCGTACCGACTATCTTTACAAGGTGTCTGTACGTTTGTTTCATAGGTCCAAACTTTTTTGGGATCTTAGAGAGGTAGTTTTCAACAGTTTAGATATTTGCCGTTGAAATGTGTTTTAGTTGCGAAACATCCCGAAGTTGTTCTGCACAATAAACATTCTAATGTTATTACCTTCGCCACTGCGTGTTTTAACACGCTTCATGATATAAGTAATTTAATGGAGAAATTACTTCCCATTATCGATTGACAGGTGTAATAGGCCACAAGGCTCTCAACCTGCCTTTATATGAATTGACCTGTTTCTTTTTCACCTTTGTATGTGGTGCTTATAATAATACCTCAAAAACCGAACACGCACAAGAATGAAACGTACATGAACGCCACTTTTGCGTCCTTACGTTGTAGTTCCGTCATTTTGATTGCTTTTGTTCCGTCGAACAGTTTATGTAGAAAGAGATAATTCGTTTTCCAAAGTTATTGAAAACTATATTATCGTAACAGTTTCTTCAATTTATGTACAACCAATAAACTGCACTGCACTGAACCCATCATTGGCTTGCTTATCATAAGCGATGAAGAATTGAGATAATAAGCCACATGTTTTTTTTTCATATCACACATCCACTCATAAGCACACACAAAATCAGTAGCGTAATCCGAATTCTATATACATTGAGACGATAAAGCATCATTGCTGTTATGAGACTTTCCTAGGTCGTAAAGAAATCACACTTGTGTCGCTGTTGCACAAAAAGAAGTTTACAAGTGGAAATCGTCGATTCTGTTTCCCCTTCCGTTGAATTGAAGTATCCTCATGGCGAAGAGAATTCTTTCTTGGTTCTCGGAGCAGCAAAGACTGTAGTTGCGACAATGGACACTGGTGGAATATGGAATACAGATTTTTATGCTAAGACAACAATTTATAAAGAGTTCATTTTCTACCTGTCATGATTCATTTCAGCGCAAGCGCACTATCTTTCATTAAAACACATGTGTTCACGTCGTGCTAGCAGATTGATCACAATATTATAATCCGTTAATTGGAATCACGACGGAAAAAATGGTTTACTTCCTCAAGCATTGCTCTGAAGTATAAAGCTAGAAGTTAATGGAGCTCATTATGAAACAGTACATTAATTAAGTTATGTTTATGGTTTCGTAGCGAATGTGATATATGACGAATTGTTTATTTCAATAATATAAAACATTTAGTTGTTTTTTATTTTCATTCATTTTGGAAAAATTCAAAATACATTGAACTACAGGTAGGATAACGATCTGAATCTAAGTAGTAATATAGCGGAATGCAGATTGTTATGCTTTCATGTAGCATATAATTTTTGGAAGATCAAATTTTGAGTAAAAATTTATAACTCCATATAAAAAACAATTTGCAGACCTTATCCGGGTTAAATAAAATAAACATGGTTTTGTAGATTTAAATGACAGAACTCGTTACAGTCCTTAGGCATTCGCGTTTTGCAAGAGTAAATAATTTCCGTTAGAATTATTCTTTTTGAACAACTCATCGTTTTCATGAGTTTTATAAGGCGTTAGATATTCATTCAATACTTCAAGTCATCCTTTAATTTTTCGGCACCTAATTTTATCAGCGTTTTACTATTTTGAGCTTTGTTTGGAATAGTACGATAGCAATAAAATAGAGGTTCACAACTCATTTCGGGAATGAAGCGTTTGGTCATATTTAGAAGATGGCTCAATGTAGTGCGCATTTAGCTTACGCCAGAACATAGCACGTTCTTCTAACAATCCCGACTCTAGCGCCACAAGCGGTTCAATTGAGGTATCGAGACTACCGATACGTAAATATTGTAGCGGAAATCCTTTGTTTGGAGGCCACTGTATAGCTATCTGCTCAATTGATTCACCATTCGGAGTTGGATTTCCAGTTCTAGCAAAATTTACCCATAATTTTGTTATGATCTTCCTAACATGTAATTCTTCTTCTGTTGGAATAGCAGTCTGGAAAAGATCCTTTCCGATAGGAAACAAATACTGAAGTTCTTCCGCGTGACAGACACCTACAATTTAATACAGAACAAAATAATTTAGATTCCAAACATCAAAAACAGTGTTTGAAAGAATAGTTTACCATAGTAAGTTTCTCTTCCACCTTCAAAAATTTCAGTAAAACTAGCAGATCCTTTCTGTGCAAACAGGTACACATACGTAGGGCCAGCTTTTTGGGAACGTAACCGAATACGCAAATATTCATCCATACCAGCCAAAAACCAAGCATCTGAATAAAGCTGAAAAAAGGTATGCAAAAGTAGGATTGATATAAATTTTTATAATATATTTTAGGTGATTATTTTAATTGAAAGCTCTATTTTTAAAGGTCAATTACAAAACATGTTTTTTTAAAGTAAACCAAACAATTACTTAACTAGTTTCAAACGGATTCAAATCCGTTTCATACGGCACGTTCAACTTCCATCGCTACTTTTTCTCAAATTTTAAGGATTACGCTATTGAACCGGTTCAAAGAGGGCATTTTTTGCATGTTTATTTAACAGCATACATATTCATATAGTAGAAAATCGGCCCATGAGCGCTAGAGCTCACCACCTTGACGGCATGGGTTCGAATCCCCAACCGAGATCGGACCCCGTACATAAACGGAAACGACTAGTTACCTTGTGACGGATATGTTTAGCATTATGAACATTTGTTGAAAAGCATAAAAACAAGACGAAAATTTTCATTTTTTACTGTATAGTGTAGGGACCCAGTTCATTTACCCGATTAGGGCCTAACTTCATAATTTATTAAATATGAACAATGATTAGCAATATTCAATCAACAATTTATATGTCGATGTGGACACGTAATGCGTCTCGATGAAAAGGGTGTATGAAAACATATTCAACACCGTGTAAATAAGTTAATTTGCACCATATAAATTCTGCCGATGTTTCAAAAAAACATGCGACTGAAAATTAGCTCAAGAAATCAATTATTAACATTTAAGCATACTTACGTTCGTTAGATTTTTTTCTGTTGCCTTTATAAGTTGTTGATTGTTGAAATAGTATTCATTGATATATTTAGTAATTTGAGCCTGTTTGCTCAGGTCGTGGTGGTCATAGTATAGAGAGACAGGTAAAGCCTGGTTCCAGTGATCGTTAAGACTCTGGCGAAGTGTCGGCACGTTGATTAGCGCTGCAAGCATGTACGTACACATTTTAAACAATAAATTTAATAGAAAATAATAATAAAAACTTTTATAAAGTGTTATCTCACATGCACTTTTCAGAGCACCTTCATCCAATGTAATGCCAGTCATCCAAGGTAAATTGATAGCATGTGGTTCATCCTCATTTCTTGGGTGCTTAGTGATGAAAGCCCCTGGCAAATCAGGCTCTACAACCGGAGGAAAGGGAATCATGGGATCTGTATCCCAAACCTAAAATGTTGGAAAAGTAGTTCTACTGTTTGAATTATTAAGTTATGTATAGATGATGTGTAATACTTACATAAAAATCATAAAATGATTTTGTTATTTCCTCAGCAGTCACTTCTCTTAAGCAATTCAACATATCAGCAAAATGGCCTTCATTACCTTGTGTGCAGTTAAACATCTCTCCTAACTTGATGGCACGCTGACGAGCAACTCCTGGATGCGCTGGCTGTGCCCAAGCATTTAAATTGACTCCTGATTGCGAAATTACCCGATGAAAGAGTCCTTGAGATAGAGGAGACATCATATGATACGTTCCACTTGCACCGCCAGCACTCTCTCCAAAAATAGTTACAGCATTCGGGTCACCTCCGAACGCAATTACATTATCCTGGATCCAGCGCAAAACCAAACTTTGATCCTTAAGCCCATTGTTCCTGGACAATCAGCTTGCTCTGTGCTGAGGAATCCCAGGGGCCCTAGCCGGAAGTTTGCTGCAATGTAGATAACATCATGTTCTAGCAGGAAATCAGGACCATAGAATGACCGCGTTCCCGAGCCACATTGCCATCCTCCGCCATGGAAGAATACCATTACTGGAAACGGAGTTGCTACCAATTTATCAGGTGACGACGAATTTGGACGTTCTGGGACGTAAATGTTTAGCTGTAAGCAATCTTCGACACCGGAAATGGCTTCATCTCGTCGGTACGGATCGCGCTGGGTACACAGTGGGGCATCCGTAATGGCCATTCGTTCACCAACCCATGCTCCATACGGAACTGATGCCTATTCAAATAAAAAAAAGTAAATTTTAGGGCAAACAAATTTTGAATTCTAGTTGTGATAGTCGGGTACTCAAATTAGTAACAATCTAATTTTAAACCCGTTGGAGCACACCGTATTCCATTTTAGGTACAGTTAATACGTGAAACTTGTTTTCTAAAATGTGGAACATTGTTTAAACCATTGAATTTAATTCATTGCATTACAGTCAACAATATATTTGTAACGATCATTACTTATGCATTAACAACGGAAATTCCTTTGTAGTCGATAAAGTAATTAAGTTTGCTACAGAACATCCATATCCATACCTTGAAACGCAGTTCGCCAATCGGTGGTTTAGCATATGGTATTCCCAGGAAAGCGAGAATGCCACGACCGCTGAATGAATGCAGGTACCTACCGATAACTTTACCCCCGTGTGGTAAAGTTACTTTAAGTTTATCCGAAGTTCGTCCGTTAATTTGTGTTGATGTTAGAGTGGCGACCAGAACCACAAATTTCAAGAACGTCATATTGCTTTTTTGCCACCATAGCTGCATCGTTGACTTAAATCCTTTCAGACAACAAATTCAACTTTTCTAGGATTGTTCGATCGGGCACGAGAGACTTCGGATCACTTCGAAATGATGAGGAAGGATTGTAGAGGCTTTGAGCCGTTAGGCCTCTTCCGCTTCTCAAAACACTACGAAATAACGCACTGTACACAATTGTGAGATCTAACACGTACTAAAGCAGAAAGCAACGTGACATCAAGGTTTTATACGCATCGTTCCAACACCAACGCATTCAAACGTGCCGATCTAACAGGTTTGACTTAGAAACTCGTTTTTTTTACATCATGAGTTACTGGAGCATTAGGTTTTTAAAGGTTTCTTACTAAATTTCTAATACATAGCCGATTACAGTTCTGCCGGATAGATGTAATAAACAAATTAATAAATAGAACATAGTTTATCAAAAAATAAGACACGCAACATGAAAACATTTCATAACGTTAATTATTAGATGAATACACAACTGTTCGTAGCGAACACAGTCTCAACCCTGCTTCAAAAAGGAAGATAAAACGTAAAAAACCCAATGTAACAGAACCGGTTTTGTGTCTTAGTAGGATTTTGTAGATCAAGTGTCTATGACATGGAAAATGTGTGATATGATCGTCTGTTGCTGGCGTAAGCTTGTTCTCAGAGTGTTTAACCTTCATTTCATAATTATTTCGTGGCGGTTACGACTGCTAAAAGGCGCTGCAGAAGACAGCTCGAGTGAACATGTTATGTCTTGGCAAGGTAAAGCCGGTTTTTAAAGCCTTTTTTTGCTCTATGGAATGAAGTTACAATTTAGGCATCAAAACGGTTAGTCAATTTCAACTAGGGTAAATAATGGGGTTTTTGGTCACAATAGTGCACTCATTGTTTCAGTTTCAGTACAGTTACTGTCGTGCATGCACATCATTTTACATTGTTTAACCATTTAAACTACCTGCGGCAACATGAACTTACCCGGGTAGGCGGTTGTAGATTAAAGGATTATAAGTCGAAAAATTCTGTAAAAAACTGCTTAGAATAAAAATTTAGTTTTCGGCTGAACGATAGATAACACTTTGCTCGAGGCATTCCAGGAATTTCAAGTCGATACGACTTCTCTTCTGTTCGAAGAATATGCAAAACAAAAAGGCAAAACTTACCTGGTCGTTGATCTGAGGGTTAATCTTCCGGAAACTGATGGAAAATAATATCCATTACGCGTTGTTTTTTAACATTCTACATATTATTGGAAAAAAGTAGCCGAACTCGAATTGAACAGCATGTTCCTCATCAGGGAAAATAACAACCACTTTTGAAAATAACAAAAACCGACGAATTGCAAACATAAACAAAACTAAGACCGATTGTCGAATTTTTCCTATACACTTTCCCTATAAAAGCCCCGTTACATAAAGCGCAAACTAAAAAATCGTAGAAGTTTTCGTCAACATTTTCGCGCATCGTGCAACAGCTTTTTTTTGTTACTAAAGCGTGGCAAGCGCAAAGTTCTGCTCGTTTTTGCGCCTTCGTCCGGCATGTCAGCTGTCAGAAAGTTTGCGCATCCCGCCAGGCGGTTTCGAGCAAAAAACGTCCTACGAGTGACACAAGTATCGAGCAATTTTGTATGGAGATGAGGACCGTTTGTCCTACTGCTAGAATTATTGCTCGAAAACAGTCCTCATTTTGTTTCATCCCCATACAAAAAGTGAGGATGTTTGTTCCGCGATGAGGACGTTTGAGGATCATTGCTCGACATGCCTGGCGGGATGCAGTTTGCAGCTCACGGAGCTGAAAATTTTTTGACATATTCTTCGCGCTTTGCCCCCTGTTTGCGCCACCAAGTTTTTGAGCGCGCTTCATGTAACGGTGCTTTAGTACTTTTCTAATAAAATCAAGGCGATTTGTTCGGAATAAACCCACCTCGTTTGTTGAACCACTTTGAGCCAGATGAAGAAGCAGAATCGAGTAGGAATGACAGAGGCCCTTAGCACAGACTTCGATCGTAGAAATCCGTTCGAATCAAGCTGTCAATTTCCATACAAAAAAAATCCGGACCGGTTTCTTTGACGTAATATGTATGGAAATTGACAGCTCGATTCGATCGAATTTCTACGATCGAAGTCCGTGCTAAGGG